>CAMXCT020006733.1:277500-285000 GCA_947184155.2 Cladocopium goreaui | reverse complement strand
GAAGCTGGCTGGTGTTTTCTTCGAAACTTGGCAGACCGCATTGAGGATGTCAGCATCAGCGATGAAGAAGCAGGTGAACATTCGCAGATGCTCACTGATGTCTGAAGACTGTCTGGAAGAGGAATTGAAATCGACAGTCAAAGGATTGGCCTTTCTTTGAGGGGCATTAAGAATTGATGGGCCCCTTCGAATAAGAGATGTGAGATGAACAAATGTTGCTTCAAGCTGAAGTCGTCCCAAGTGTTTGAGCAGTGGCTTGTGGCTTGTTTGAGCAGTGGCTTGTTCCGCAAGCGCAAGGCTTTTGAACTTGAACTATTGTGGAAGCTGATGTGCGGAACCTGGTGGCCCTCGGCCAATGGTTTACCACTGATTAGATTCTGCAGGGACGCTGAGGTCCCGAGCTTGGATCGGTTTAGTCGGAAATGCAGCTGTTGCGATCTCTTGAACTTCCTAGGGTTATTCTCGCATGTTCAATGTCATGTTTAATGTCTTGCATGTGTGGTCATGCTAACATGATGACATGTATACTAAAACCCTGGATGCAAAACTTAACCCTGGACAGCAAGATCAATATATATATATATGTGTAAATATATTTACATACACACTTATAACCAAGAGTTTGTGGGAAGCGGTTTTCAAATGATGCAGCAGTACAATGGTTTCGGATGTTTTCTGTGACCAAAAAAACAAACACAATAACCAACACATCTGCTATCTCACCACAAAATCAATCAGTGTTTTTTTGATGTATTTATGCAAGGTTCACATTCGCTGGAGAAACCTTGGTGAAGGTAGTTAAATGCTCGGATTTTTTGCGAAAAAAGGGTGGGATCCGGGAAAGTAGCCTCTGGTAAACATACCAAAAAACAATGGAAAACCACGACTGTTTATGGGTAAATCAACTATAGCCGGGCCAATCCTGGATGATTCTAGGTCAATTTTGGATGGGTAGAAACTAATGTTTTTTATTTTTTTTGTATGGGAAAATCTACGTTCACCAGTGATTCACCAGCTAGGATTTTTAAGATTTTCAAAAACTATTCCCCACTACAGGATGGTGCCCCCCAGTTGTAAGTTAGTTTATAACCCCATTAACTAGTTCGTTATATCTACCATAAACCATAGTTAAGCCACTTATATCTCAACTGAACGCTATCTTGGGGGCCCCATCCTAAGTCATTTTCAATAGCTATGCTGCCGAAGATGCTGCCGAAAGCCTTGGCGTCATGAGGCAAACCCAACAACAACATACAATGACGGGATATACCCTCTGGTAATTTAACATAGCTATTGAAAATGGCCGTAGAAATCGTTGATTTTCCCATTAATAGCATGGTGATTTTCCATAGCTATGTAAACCTTTGACAGAGGGCCAGAGGGTAGTCGGATATTAGTGGGATAATATGGGAAAATAATAGTGATAGTGGGATGATAACGGACGAGAATGGATAATAGTAGGAAAATTGTACCAATCAAATCTTTGCTATATAACATCTATTGAAACTTTACCCAGTAATCAAACATGGCAGCAGAACTTCCCCATTTTATAGATGGTGTGTTTGTTTATTTTCATAAGCATTTAGAGGAGGTTTCCCGATGTCGTGCTTGAATATCAACCCCGTTCAAGTGATCGACATCAACATGATGGACAAACACCATTTTGGGAGGTTTGTTGAAAAAAAAATGTATATAAGAAAAAATTAATTACTACTAACCATCAGTTCCATCTTTGTTGAATTATAGATTAGCTGGTCCTTCTGTTTTCTTCAAAACCATGTATCACATCTCCGCCGCCCATCCGCCGCCAGGGCCCTGCTCCTGAAGGGAGCGAGCTGAGCGAGGCTGCACGACGCCTCTCTTTGGAGTTGGACGAATGCTTCTGAGGTGTGTCTGAAATTGGGCTGTGCCCCCCTTTACCAAGCCACTTAAGCGCACTTAAGGCATCTGGGCAGGCCACTTCAGACCTGCTAAAAGTTTAAAATGATGGTTTTTGATATGTTTTAGTCAGTGTTTGAACTGGCAACATGAGGTTTTTGAAATTGTTTTATAGTAAGCCGCAAAAATGGAACAGTAATTCATGACTATTTCTGGGGAATTTGGTGTTATTGTGTTCCATTGGAATTGGTGGTACATTCCATTTTCAGACAAACCCAGTTCGAACATTGGAAAAAGGAAGGAGCCGCAGCGGTTTATAGTGGAAATTTTGGACATTTAAGCAGCAATTCAGGGGATACAATCTATACATATGTAACATATAGTGAATACTGTATTACACTATATAGTATGAATATGATATATATATATATATATGTATACATATATGTTCAGGGGAGACATGCCGATACACACACATATATATATTTATATTGCGATTAATACATATAATGAGAACACACAATACGAAGGAAATAGCTTCTGAGTTCGAGAATTGAAACGAAGGAGCTGGAGTTGTGGTTGATGGAAATATCTGGGCAACTAGATTCTAGCTGTAGCCTTAGATTTGTTACATTTTGGTAGATCTTGGCTGATTCCAAATAGTTATTGATTTATTGGTTCATTCCAAATAACTATTGATTTAAACAAACATTCTGGGGATGTACTCGGACATAAACAACATGATTTTTACGTTGGAAATGGGCCGGTTTACCATCTACAGGGGAAGTTCCCGGAGGGTATAGGTCAGGGAGGATCCTACATGCCCCGTGGTGCTGGAATATTTAGCAACATCACTGGGCTATGGGGGGTAAATGTTTAAATATTCCAGAACCATGGAGCAGATGTCTATTCTTATCTGGTTGGTGGTTTGGAACATTTTATTTTTCCATATATTGGGAATGTCATCATCCCAACTGGCTTCATATTTTTCAGAGGGGTTGAACCACCAACCAGATTAGTAATATGCGATGATTATGATTCGAATCAGCCAATCTGGTCAACCGCCATAACCCCTCCCCAAGATGATGGGATTATTTTGGGATTCTGGGTGCGATCTGGGACCTCTCCCGAAAAAAGGTATAGCTGGTTGATGTTCACCCAACTGTAGACGTATCCAGCAAAAAAACATACAACTGATCAAAATGTATTGTTATCGAAGGAAGTTTAGAAGTCGAACTTCCGACAATATGGACAGATGAAAAGCAGAGCAGGGAAGAGGCAGAGAGAAGAGAAAGATTAGAAGAGAGAAGATCAGAAGAGAAAGAGTCAGAAGAAAGAAGATGCAGATGCGCGAAAAGGTAGGAAAGTCGCGAAACACTGCGTTTTTCCAATGATTTGTGGCTCCGGAGAGTCGAAAAGTAGGCTCGCTAAAGCGGCGGGTGCGGAGCTAGCTGGCCAGATGAGAGATGAAAAATTGCACGCCGTTGTGGCGCGAAGCACATTTCCAGGTCAAAATGTACAAAACACCTCAGCGTCGGACCACTTTTGGAAGTTGAGATGTCAAAAAAGTGCACGCCGTTGTGGCGCGAAGCACATTTCGAAGTGAAAATGTAGAAAACACCTCAGTGTCGGACGACTTTTGGAAGTTGCGATGTCGAAAAAGTGCACGCCGTTGTGGCGCGAAGCACATTTCCAAGTCAAAAGTGTAAAAAACTGTTGGTCTCGGACCACTTTTGGAGGTTCGGATGTGGAAAAAGTGTCGAAAAAGTGCACGCCGTTGTGGCGCGAAGCACATTTCGAAGTCAAAAGTGTAAAAAACTGAGGGTTTTGACCCTTTTTTGACGTGAAGATGTCGAAAAAGTAGACACTGATTAACTTAACTAACTTGACTAACTTCACTAACTTAACTACCCTAACCTCGACAACGGCAACAACAACAACAACAACACCAACCACAACAACCAACCACAACAACTACAACTACAACTACAATAGATCGATAGATGGAGAGATAGATAGATAGATAGATAGATAGACAGATAGATAGATAGATAGATACATCGATAGATGCAAAGATCGATACATGGAGAGCTAGATAGATACATAGAGAGATAGATAGATAGATAGATAGATAGATAGATAGATAGACAGATAGATAGACAGATAGATAGATAGACAGATACATCGATAGATGCAAAGATCGATACATGGAGAGCTAGATAGATACATAGAGAGATAGATAGATAGATAGATAGATAGATAGATAGATAGACAGATAGATAGACAGATAGATAGATAGACAGACAGACAGACACAGAGAGAGAGAGAGATAGATAGATAGATAGGTAGGTAGGTAGGTAGGTGGATAGTCAGAGAAAGAGAGAGAAATAGTGAGAGAGATCAATCACCTTTCGCTCCATCAGTGGCTTCGCTCTGCCATCCCTGATTCACAACAACCAACCTCTCCTATAGGTTTCCTATTTTTGAAACTTCCGCCACCGCCTTGTGCGGTACTACTGGTAAACATAGATGTTCTTTTCCCATTGGTTGGTTGATGAATAGAGGGGTTTGTTCACCCCAAAAGGACATTATTGGTTATAAATCAACAAAACATATCTAGCGGGCCATTGTAGGAATGGTTCCAAATCGTGTGCCCCCTTGAACTTGGATTCTGTGTTTCATGGTACCATGTTTGAGCCCTAGCCATAGAATTTGGCCGCAAGATACGTTAGTTGTTTGATAACGACAATGACCAGGATTCATGGCTGGTGGATTTGCAATTGGGTGGATGTACACCAACTTATCAGCTGGGGGTTGCGCATTCTATCTAGTCGCCCGATCATTTCGGAAATGTTCCTCCGGCTATAGCTGCACCTCTTTCTTGAGGGATGCAAACCGTTCGTATAGGTTTTGTAAGAACCATGATATGTATATATATATATATATTCCATGGGTGATGAGCCATTTATGTGTTATTTCATGGGTTATCAACTATTTACATACCCTTATAGGTTACACACCATTGCGATTCGTGTCGGGCACGCTGTATCCTGCTCAAAGGGACGCCACATGACGGGGGCGGACGTTCCACTGGCTGGGTCTTAGGGAAAACTCGGTTTCCGCCTGTCAGGTGGCTAGAGTCGTTTGTTTCTGATAGTGATCTTTTTTGGGACATGATCACATCAACAAATATTGAAATCAACATTAATACTATCAAGTTTGAATTCCCAAGACGACTTAAATGCGAGAGATCCAAAGTAATGCCCCCAGCACAGAGCAGCTTAGATCAGCAGAAGTAGGTTAGTCGCTTTCTGATTCCCTGAGAATCAGCCAGTAGATCGACCACTCGGTGGGCCATGGCACATAGGCCGGTTGTTGATTTTGGAGTGTCCTAAAATAGGGCTACCACCAAATATAGGTCAATCAACTGGATGGGTCGAAACTCATCCTAACTAGTCTTTTGGTATGGGATTATCTACGTTGACCAGCTGCCAGTTTTTTTTTGCAGGGCATCTAATTTTTGTCCATGTAAATTTAGATGATTTTAGTATTGAAAGCCATGCTTTTTGGGATTACCCAATTTTAAGACACCCCCATTTGGGACTTCACGACGACCTCACAAGAAGCTTTGCATAGACAATTCATGATGGCTGTGTATTATTCCAAAAGTTTACTGCATTGGGAATGATCATAGATTCTCAATATGCTGATCATGCATTTTCTTAGATCAATCATCTCAAGAATTGGATATCCGAATAGCTCGAATAGCTGAATCAGTTTGCCCGAATTGAAAGCCCGATGTACGTGGTACGCTCTGCAGTTCAATCTCCCAGCAGCCAAAAGTAGACCACAGAAGCGCCACAAACTTCTCATACACTTTCTGCACCACTGGGAATTTTGTGAAGGGTGGGATATATAAGCGACCATTGAACTGGGGTCCTAGATTATCAACCACAATTGGTCAGGGACAAAACTAGCAGTTGTACACATTAAAAACACCTTCAAAGAAGATATGACCACCATTTCGTTCTTCTTGGCATCCCCACGAGGTATACCAGGTAGCATCCCCACAAGGTAGTGCCTCCGCCGTTGTAAGGTGATGTATAAATCCCACATAGATAAAATATAGTTTAATAATGTTAAATATATCTATCTATCTATCTATCTATCTATCTATCTATCTATCTATCTATCTATCTAGCATCTTCTAACATGGTTCACCTACTTACAAACCAATTTAGCTAACAAACTTGGGCACCACCATGATAACCTTCATGTTGTCAAAGTTCAAACCACCTTGCCATATAACCTGTCAATCCCTGTTTTGATGTGTAGCTGATGCCTGTGGCAGCATTATCCCCAATTGCGGCTGAAATTCCCCATTTTGGGGGTGATGAGGTCCTTTAAACAAACATCCTCATTATAGGAAGAATCTTGCACTATGATTTACCAAAGTATATTATACAATATATTTTGGTTGGTGGTGGTTTGGAACATGATTTTTATTTTTCCATATACTGGCAATGTCATCATCCCAACTGACGAACTCATATTTTTCAGAGGGGTAGGTATACCACCAACCAGATAAATATAGATAATGGGATTTTGCCCATCCACCGTGGGATCTCTGAGGGCCCATCAGAGGCCCACATGGCAGCTGCCGGTGATGACTCTCGCTCTCCTAAGGCTGAGTGCTGCCCAGCTTTGGTGAACTTAGAAGGTTTCTACAGAGCCCCAAAAAGCCAGTTTCAACTGGTTTATACATGTTTATAGCCTCGTTTAAGTGATAATATAACCAACCAGTTGCAGGAGTTATAATCCCATTTTTGGCCACAATTTCATGAGTTCGTTTTTTCAATTCATTTGCTTTTCCTTGCTGGAAGGTCCAAGACCATCTGAAACTGCGTGCTCAAGTGGATTTCCGGGTTACAGTATGTAACCTTGCTGAATGGTTGGTGAATGGTTTAATGTCTGAATAAATATCGTTGCTGATGCTTCAGATAGCCCCTGCAATTAACTTTGTAGACGCAGTGAAGTGGGCCCAACATGACGCTTTCCTCAAATGGTGCCATGGGCTACATCCGAAATGCAGACGTTTTTGAATTTGCCTCCTTCTGAGCCATTGTGCATCCAGCGACGTTGGGGTGGGTTCTGAAATATCAGGACTTGACTCCTCTTGGACTTGAGCGACAACGAGAATACCTCATCCTTTGGTGTTCTCATCGCACTGTGGATCAAACATAGCTATTGAAAGTGGCCTTTCTGCGGCAAACATCAATGTATTGAAAGCCCATTTCCGGAGTTCTATCAAGTGAAGTTCATGGAAGATAATCAAGCTTCAACTACAGTCATGCACACTGGAAACTCTTCGACGATGAGGTATGCCAATAAGACCCAAAATATTTGTTTCAAGTGGATGAAGCAACAGTTTGAGGAGGAACAATTTGACCTCATTAACGTTGGTACTGACTGGCAAACCGCCGACATCTTGACGAAGCCCGAGCATTGGGAAGTCTTGGATCACCGACGACAAGAACAAGCCATTTATAGTTGATTTACCCATAAAAAATGGTGATTTTCCATAGTTATGTTATTTTACCAGAGGGTAGATCGCAACCGTGA
>CAMXCT020006733.1:0-275000 GCA_947184155.2 Cladocopium goreaui | reverse complement strand
TGGCCTATGACTACAAGGTGGTGCCCCCCCAGTGATGTGAATGTTGGTTTATAATCCCATTAACTAGTTAGATATATCTACCATAAGTCCTAGTTATTAGAGTTATGTTCACCAACTTAGCTATCGAACAGGGGCACCACATTGTAATTAATAACAACGTTTTTGTGTTGCTTGTATGCACAATGGTCGAAACATATCGAAACATGGTATATCGTTTTAAGTCACTCCATGAAATTGGGAATCCCGGTATAAAATTCGGCTATAAATCCACTTAAGTGGGATTATGTAGTTCATCCATATCTTGATGGAAATCCCACCATTTAGGCCACGTGGATTTTCCCAGCCATGTTTGCCGGAGGGAAAACCCCCACAGGGTGGTGCCCCAGCTTGTGAACGCTAAGTTGGCTTATAAAAGTCCAATAATTATGGTTTATAGGTGATATATCTATAGCTAGTGGTGTTATAATCCATTTACAACTTGGGGGGGCACCACTTTGCAGAAGGCTCAAGACATTCCTGGTGGTCCCCACAGCTGCAGGTATGCCATGACCAGTCCCCGACACCTACAAGTTCTTGCCTCAGGGGTGAGCTGGATGCGGGTCAAGAATGGAATAATGAGGTAACCCCAGTCACCAACTGTAACTGTTTTTGGGGGGATGGTATGTAGATATACTTATTTTTCGATGAGATGATGTATGTTTGGAAAAATCCGACTGGTTTCTTGTTGAAATTACATGAAATTACTATCCGGAAGCCCACCAAACTGGTCAAGTCTAGTCTTAAACCACGGCAGAATTGTTAGATGAATTGAACTCATGACGAAATAACTTCAAAATCAAATGGAATCAGCTCTAAGCCATGTAAATTTGGGGCTGAATCATTCTGAGCCAGAGCCAACTGCTGCAATGGACTGGCTCCAGGTGGCACTGGTTGTTCGCTAAGGTGGTGTATTTTTGTAGGTTAATGATGTGTGGTGGATATGTTGGTTCGCCACATGCCACGTGGATCGCTTGGCCTTTGTTTCACAGTGTGGTGGATCCAATGACTGGTGTGATATCGCCAGACCCATGAGACACCACCTCAAAGGGGTTAGGATGAATACACTATGGGAATGTGGTGTTGCAGTACGTCAGAAGAATGGATAGTCACAGTCTTGCTACAAACAGTTTGGCTGCAGCCACTTCTAAAGGGTCACGTAAAGTTGAATGTTTGTCCAGGGTGTGGTACATCACGTTTGCCTTTTAATTTCCAGGCTTCCAACTCTTATACTTTGGGGTTGCTTTACTCCCGTTTAAATATCAACAAACAGAAAAAGATTAAGTAATTGAGTCCCAACTCAGGGTTTCAGGTTTCCAGACTTTCATCTGGAAGTTGATCTGTGAAAAGTCCAGTAAACTTCCAGAGCCAAATGCAGATGAGAATATTGCATCACCAATATTAAGGTCATATTGAAAATGGAAAACAATGATTTTTGGGTATATTTAGATTCCATAACCATTTGATGGGTCACATCAGATGTTTTTGGTACCACCAACCAGACATTCACTGGGCTTGGCCTTGTTGCAGATAGCTGGCGGAAGATGCACATCAGCCAGTGACTTGCAACGATGACGTGGGGATGCGTTGCGGGCTTGCAGGGTTAAGGTTATACAATGTGGTGCCCCCGTTCGATGGCTAAGTTGGTGAACATAACTCTAATAACTAGGACTTGTGGTAAATATTTCGAACTAGTCAATGGGATTATAAACCAACTTAGCTATCTTGGGGGCACCACCTTGTGAAAATGGTGTATTGCCCCCAAATATCCCCAAATGCTACTTTTAATCGGCAAAATGATGATTTGGGGTTATAAAATTCCTCAAGTGGATTTATTACTACTAAAATGGATCAAGTACATTCAAGTACTATATCCCCAAGATATCTCCAAATGGAAAAATTCACCAACGGATTTAGAGCGATACCCATACTGAAAACGGGTCACTGAGGATCTACCCTCTGGAAAAAGAACTCGACTCATAGGTTAGTAATTACATGAGCTATCAACAGCATTCTCTATATCATAAGTCGTGTATATATATATATATATATGCATTCATTCATTCATTCATTCGTTCATTCATTCATTCATTCATTTATTTATACTATTTTTAATATATATATATATACAAAAAAACTTATAACCCCCTGTTTTGGCTGGGTTCAACCTTCATTTGCCGATTATAAGCCCCACTCGTTCCCAGGTATCGCGATCAGCGGCGGAGGCGGAGTTATGTTGTGATGTGCGTCTCAGTAACGTTGGTAAGAAGTAAAGCAGTTAGATTAATGTGATGTACTGATTACTTATGGCTCATTACAGATTAGTAAGCCAGTTAGATTGGTATGTCAGTAATACCCTAGAAATATATGGGTCATTCGTCACTTACTAGCCGTGATGCACCCTGTGTTCGTATGAATGCGAGGTAGTTCCAGTAGTGAACTGCGCGGCATACAGCGTGCGCAATAAGTTACATCAATAGTCGCTCGGTTCGGTAGTGCCTCAGTTCCTAGTCGCTAACTTCGTGAACATAACTCCAATTTCACTAGGGTTGAATAGGTAGATATATTGACATAGTTATTATGGCACTATGGCTTATATGCCAGCTTATAACTAGGGGGCACCACCTTGTATCATTCATACCTGAACCATACTTCATAGGTACAAGGTGGTGCCCCCCCAGTGATGTTTGTTCGTTTATAATCCCATTACAGTAACTACAGATATATCTACCATAAGTCCTAGGTTATTAAAGTTATAAACCAACTTAGCTATCTTGGGAGCACCACATTGTACCAAAGGCAGGAACCCCAGATCCTTCTGCAGTGGCCTGAGGAAAGGCGGTTCAGTGGAGATGCCATCCGGGATTTTGAAGCAGATCCCACTGGTAACGCAGCGCGTTTCCAAAAACGTTTTAGAAGTTGGCGTTGCGTTGGAAAAGCCATGGCAGCCATGTTTATTGTGTCAAATTAGTGCAGGTGAAGTTCCCGTTTGGCTGCTGATTTTTTTTACTTTGGAGGATTCCAGACTTCTTAGGGTGAAAAAACCCTCCAATTTGCTTCCCCTGGTTGTTTTCTTGGTTTTCTCTCCGTTTTTTCCGAGCTTAAGAGGATTATCTCACGATGGTTACATGTATTAAAACTCAGTACCAAAGATGTATTTGGTTTGGTTAGCTTCCAAAACCATGTGTTTTTGTATTGTGTTTGGAACCCTACCCCTGAAACCTTACGTAGGAAAAATCCCCAATCTTCCGTCTTCCTACACCCAAATTTGTCAGGGAACGTCCTCCCAAGTTATCAGTGGGTGTTCTAGAAGTTCCTCCCCTTTGTAAATTACATACGTTCCCTCTAAGTCCTACTTATATCATACTTATGAACCAGCTTACATATCATAAATCAATAATAATAAACCATATGATTGTAAGCTAATATCATCAACTACCAATATCAATAATTAACCATATATGATTGTAAGCTTGCATGATAATCACATGCATACCACATGTATAATAATTACATATCATAAATATATATATATATACATCACATGTACAATAAACCACCATGTCTGCTCCTTCAACCAGCATTTTTTGCTGCCACCATGGCTCCGTTTATCTTGGAGGCCCGGGTCCACCAGCCCCAGACGGGCCAGGTGGGACCATCCATGGGAAAATCCATGGGAAAATCCGATTTATGGGGATTTATATGAAAAATCACCATTTTGAATAGGCAAATCATCTATAGACCGGCCATTATTAATAGGTAAATCATCATTTATCCCAGAAATATGGTGAAATCCATGAATGATGAGGATTGCAGTTGGGCAGTCATTTGTTTCGCCTTGGTAACCCGACTATTGACTATAGACTATAGACTATAGATATGTTATGATATATCTACCATAAATCCAAGTTCACATTATCAGCCAATTTAGCTAACTATGGGGCAGTTGTAGGAATATGTTTGATTTTCATGGCTCTCTCAAGCAAATCCCAAGAAATATGGTGAACCTTTAGGAGGTAGAATATTCAAAATGTAGTACTAAAGGCTGACATAGCACAGATAGAATGGTAATAGAAAAATCGGGAGCAGATAGAATTTTTACGGAGCAGGTAAATCAACAAGCTGTACCTATATAAAGTACGTCAAGCAAGCGTGTATAAGTTTCAGCAAAAACACATGGGAAAAGTTTTGATAGGGGTGGTTCATTCCAACAAACTCAGGTTCGAGTTGTTCGAAGCGCGTTCGCAACACACTGAAACAATCCAGCCGGGTCTAGCAGTGTTTGTGATTCCTAGGCAAAGACTCTGATAAAATGTGGGCAGGTATGGGCAGGTCCATTATTTTTCATGAAGTGGGGAACAATTCTGATATCCAGAATCTAGTGCAACATAAACTTTTTGTAGGTATCTTATAGAACAAACAATTCCAAATGAAGATCCACATGTGTGTGTGTGTCTGTGTCTTTATGTGCATATGTTTGTCCTATAGTTTATGGATATTTTTGGTGTAATATCTGAAATGATCCATATGATTTTTGCTGCATATTTAATATGTTTGGTGCTTCAGACCCAGTAAGTCCAACTCCTGTTTCCAACATATGTCATGATAAACAAATATAGAAGTAAAGATTGTAAAAACTAGTTAGTCCTGGTTTTAAGAGATTTTCCAACTCAACAGACCTGTTGAACTCTACCACGGGCTTGGCTGTGGGAATCACGTCAATGGTCGCTGCGCTGAAGGGTTCGACGGACAAACTTGAAACCCTTATCAAGAGTACGCATACTCTTCAGCAGGACCTTTGCCGAAGCCTAGAGGCCGTGGGAGCGGCAGTCAACAACATGGCAAGGGCATCAGAATCATTGGCTGCTGGTGTTAACCACAACACCAGCCGCGTGGGTGCGGTCGTTGGTGAATATAACAAATTGAAAAAGCATGTGGAGTGGGCACTGGATGTCTCTATGGCAGACGTGCTCAAGAAAAACAACAAAAGCCGCACGGAACGCGACCAAGCTCTGCAGGATTTGATGACCCAGCTTTTCCCCAAGATGGCAATTAAACATACCCTCCAGTAAATTAACAGCTCGACCCTGGCAGTCATTGGGATTGGAAGATGGGAAGATGAGTTTCAACTAAACAATGACTATTTTCAGGGTCAACAATTTAATTTACCAGAGGGTAACTAGATTAGCTTCTGGTAAACGTTTACATAGCGAACAGGAAAATCACCATGCTATTCATAGGTACACTGAATGTCCATGTTAGTGGAACTGTGACATGTGTCACACTAACATGGACGCTGCAAATGGTGTTTTTTTTTGGGTGCCCGAAGCCAAAGTGGAGCCAACGTGGACCCTCCATCGCAATGAACTGGAGAGTAAATCAACTATTTCTATGGGCCATGTTCAATACAAGGTGGTGCCCCCCCAGTGATGTGAATGTTGGTTTATAATAATCCCATTATATAACTAGTTCGATATATCTACCATAAGTCCTAGGTTATTAGAGTTATGTTCACCAACTGAACGCTATCGAACGGGGGCACCACATTGTAGCAAACTGTCACAGTCATCACCAGAGGGTAACTCGGATTTAGAGTGACGATCCTAATGGGTTCCCAAGCAACTTATGACGGCACCTGATATCATGGTTGATTTAGCCATATGTCACATAGATGGGCCATGGGAAGCTGACGCGATTCCTGTTCACCTTAAACACCATCTTTCTTTGAGGGGGGGTGGTTAAACACAAGCTTTCTTTGGTTCACCTTAAACACCAGCTTTCTTTTACTACTACTAGGTTTTAAGCCCTTCATTCCCCAATCCCCCACCACATCAAAAACTTAGCCTTAGGTTTTAAGCCCTTCACCCCCCAATCTCCCACATCATCATCATCATCATCATCATCATCATCATTATCATCAGCACCATCATGGTAGCAGAGCATCTTGAAAAAGGCAACAACAACAAAAAACAGAAAAGAAGATGCAGAGAATAGAAAGCATGGAAAGAAAAGCTTTGGTTGGCAAGCAATATAAATTATTTTTGGATGGCCAAAATTGAAACTGCCAGGTATGAAGCAAAACTTGAAAGTGGCCTTGATGTTGGCTTTTGTGAGCTGCACCCTGGTGTCAGCAGCTTTGCCTTGCACCCCTCATTTGGGGAGGCAGCTACCCCATGTGGTCCAATGCCTCTTGACGTGTCTTCCCTTAGGGGCCATCTGGATGATGGCCCCCAAAGGAAAAAGCAAAGGAAAAAGCAAGGCTGCAAAAAAGGATGACTCTCCTGAAGACATTGAAGGCGAAGGGGGAGAAGAAGAAGAAGAAGAAGGGCAAGGCAGCGGAGGAAGAAAGAGGAAGAGAAACGCTACTGCACCACCTCCAGGACTGATTTATATATGCATGTATGTTTGTATGTGTGTATGTATCTATCTGTGGAATTACCACCTCCATTACAACCACTACTACTATGACTACTATGACTACTATGACTACTATGACTACTATGACTACTACTACTACTACCACTACTACTACTACTACTACTACTACTACTACTACTACTACTACTTCCAATACCACTACCACTACCACTACCACTTCCACTACCACTTCCACTACCACTACCACTACTACTACTACTACTACTACTACTACTACTACTACTACTACTACTACTACTACTACTACTACTACTATTGCTACTACTACCTCTACTACTAGTACTACTAGTACTATCAGTACTAGTAGTACTACTAGTATTACTGCTACTAATACTACTACCACCACTACCAATTTTAACCTACTACCTTCTACTACTTCTACCGCTTGTTTTTCCATTTCCACCCCTTCTTCCACAGCTTGACCAGGAGACAAGAGGTGCAGGGCTTTAACCTACCAGGGGCACCAATGCCTGCTGCAAAGGAAGCCCAAATCCAAATTTTGCGGCAACCATTCCACTGCCACAGCTCAAAGATGGGGTCTGGCCTTGAGTGACCAGGAGGAAGCCCCAGAAGGCGGTGCTGAAGTTTTTGAAGAGGCTGTGGTGAAGGAGGAGGAGGAGGTCCAGCTTGTGGAGAAGGAGGAGTTGCTGGCCTTTGAGGAGGGGTGTCTGGACATAGGCATGTTCTATGTACCAACCAAAGTGGAGGATTTGGGGGAGATGTCCAAATGGTGGGAAAGTTCCTCCGGCCCCACCTTGAAAATCTTCACTGGAAGGCCACTCCACTTACAACTCTTCCAACATCCCTTGGCAGTCTTCCTACCCATCCCCGAAACTTGCAACCTGCAAGATTTCAAGCACAAGGTTTGCAAAGCCTTGTATGATGAAGGTGTGGAGGTCCCCATCCCCACCTCTCCTCCACTGCAAAACCTTTTCAATGGATGCAATGTGGCCAGAAGGCACATCAAGGCCACTCACCACCAGGTGGCCCATGCCTTGAGGTCGGTGGAGGTGGAGGAGGTTTGGGTAGGGCAATTCGGTGGAAAGGTACCCCTTGACCAGTGGGAACAGGAATTTGGGCATGTCCTTTCCTTGCCCATGAGTCCCTCCATTGCCTTTGACATGGGGTGGTACCTCAAGGACAAATCCTCCATTTACCTATTTGGAATCTCTGGTGGCAGGGGGGAGGTTCAAATAGGGAGGTGTGCCTTGAAAGGATACATCCACCCCATCCTTCCAGGCTTCTCCCAGCCAGATGAGAACATAGTGTGGGGCACACTTGAGCTCAGGTTTACAGGGCCAGCAGGATCAGAGAAGGATAAATTCCTGCAAGCATATTCCCCCATGAGCCATGTGATTGAGGCTTGCGGAGAGTACAAGCTGGTCCAGCCCCAAACAATGAAAAGCCTGCGGTCCAGAAAGCAAGGGGTGATCAACCTTGTTGACACCATGCTGAGCAACCTGGACAAGGTGGGCGGGGCCAGGTTGGAGCAAAGGTCTCCACATGTTGGACCTTCACTGGGGGAAGACTTGGATGTTGCCCAAAACTTGCTGAAGGAGGTGTGCCAATATTTGTCTGAGCCTGCAGCTGCAATTTCCATCAAAAGGATCCCTGTTCCTGCATACAGAGATTTCCTTAAAAAGGAAATGAAGGCTGCAGTTGACAAGGCCACCTTTAAGGGCATGCGTGATTCTGGGCCAGAAACAGAAGAGCAGCAAAAGGCCTTTGGACAGAAGGTCAAGCAGTGGGCTTGCTTAATGTCGAACATCGGCCTATTCTCAGGCCAGTTCGGCAGGCTGATTACAAATGGGCCCAGCTGCCAAAATGCACCAGACTTATCTTTCAGGACACCAAAAAAGCCCACCAGGCCCAGCAAGCCCACAGAAGCCACCCCCATCAAAGCCAAGGCTGTGAACACGCCCATGGCCGTGGACACGCCCAGTGCTGTGGACACCCCTGCCCCTTCAATGGCAAGCCCAGCCACCACCCAAAAAGAAGGCCAAGCTGCAGGTTTGGTGGCCCCTTCGCCAAAGGATGTGAAAGCAGAGGGGGAGCCATGGACCCCAAAGATGCAGAGCATCCTTGATCAGGTCAATTTTTCAGGCAGGGGCAAGGAGGGTAAGTTTGTGGTCTTCCAATATCAGGAGGGGTGGGGGTTGGGGAAGAAGGGCAATTGGAGTTGCTGGTACCCCTCCAAAGAAGTAGCCTGCAGGGCTCTTGCAGCTTGGGGGGGTGATGACGGGCAAGGAAGGTGGTGCTCCAAGCCCAGCAGCCAGACCAGCCCCCAGAGCAGCCTCCAACCCCATTTCTTGCACCAAAAGAGGTTTGCATGAAAGAATCCCCTTCTACCCAGAGGTCCCTCTCTGTCTTGAGCAAACCATCCCCTTCTACCCCCAAACAATCCCAATGAAAGAATCCATTTACTAACTAGTTTTCCCTAACTCCATGGCCCATCTACGTAGCTCTAGGTGAACTCCATCATTCTCGTCCCGTGAGTCCCGTGTGACCATGGCATTTTGGTGACTTGGTGGCTGACCTTCGCCACCTTCGCCGAATTTCGCCGAAACTCACCTGGCGCAACTGGCAGGTCTGCCTCGCTTCGTGATGCTCGTGATGCTCGTGACCGGGAAGGCGGCCCCTCAAGCACATTTAATTGGATTTAATAACAATTATATAATATATAAATATATCAATATCTAGTTATGTATCTATAACAATGGTATTTTAATAAATGGTTCATAGTTATATACTCTATATATTTATAATGGATAATAAGTGTGATTCACCAGCAAAAAATAGGGATTTTTCATGGGATAGGGATTTATATATATAAATGATATATCATAACTGGCTGGTGGTTTGGAACATGATTTTTATGTTCCATTTCGTATATGGGATGTCATCCTTCCCATTGAATATTTTTCAAGATGGTTATTGCACCACCAACCAGCAAGGGTTTATAGTTTGTTTTGCCATCAAATATAGTTGATATGATTGATATATCATATCCCCATAGGATCCATGTATGCTATATATATGGTAACATGAATCCCATCAATATACTCCATTCATGTTAGCATATATACCAGCACCATGGATCCGTCATGGGTATCACGGCTGGTTGATGATTTGTTGGGGTTCTAGTACTCGTTTTACATCTTTTGGGGATTGTCGATGAATGGGGAATCCTAACGATTACATACTGGTGAACATTTCCACTTTAGGATTTGTGGTCAGTGATGTTGTTGCATTTTTGTTTGCATAATACTCTTGCAGTATGAAGATGTACAAAGTTCATACGTGTTTGAGAAATGCGCCATTTTTGCTGACCCAGCAAAAGTTGTTTCTATTCGTTCTAGATTAGAAGCTGAGAAAGCTCGGGAAAACAATACAGAATACGGTCACCACACTCTGAAAATTGTTATAACAAAACTCAAGGCTCGCGTCAGTTTCCCAAAAAACGAATCATCACAGCTGGCAAGCTGAGGTGACGAGCAAGATCTGAAATGTCCAACATATTTCAACACAGGTTGAATGTTGAAATATGGTTAAACAAAGATAACATGGTGTTTCTCTATTGTTCAC
The DNA here is from genome assembly GCA_947184155.2 of Cladocopium goreaui. Lineage (NCBI taxonomy): Eukaryota > Dinophyceae > Suessiales > Symbiodiniaceae > Cladocopium > Cladocopium goreaui. Next base: position 264,941 of record CAMXCT020006733.1, on the reverse strand, counting down.
AACTATCTCCGGTTTGAACTGCTTAAATTGCTTCCATCAATGTACTGGAAGTCATTTGACCAATTCATCAGATGATACAGTAATTCATGGAACCGCTTCGCTTTTGCCTTTCGGTTTTGGTTGTACTAAGCCCGAAGGGATGTATTGCATGGGATGACAATGACCATGGCATACACCTTGGCGTGGCTCATTTTTTCGCAGGCTCCGGCTCCAGTTCTGCCAGATGGAGAGGCGGCGCCATCAGGGGGACCACTGGGGGTTCACCGCGAATCACTGGTGGCCCGTGATATGCACTTTTCACAGATCCAGAATTGGTTCCTGACTCCAATTTTAAGCCTTGTTTCTAGGTCAACCTTGGTTGTGTACTTTAAGACTCCAATACTTTGGCCAGAAAGGGAATAGATTGAAGATAGCCAGTTTTTGTTGATGCAGGGCATTTCGAAGATCATTGTTTCCATTCCTCACTTGAAATTGGTGATGCGTTTTCCTCTCCTACTTGGGTTGAATCACATTGGATCCACTCATGCTCATTTACCACTAGGAAACCCACAATGGCGAGCTTTCAGCTCGCGGCAACACGACCCGGAGTTGATCCAAAAGGGAGGATGTCGCCTATTCCGAAGCGATGAGGCTATTTGTCTCCTGATTGGATCTGCAATCAACCAGGAGTTCGCATGGATCAACAGGCCTTATGAGGTGACGAGGAACGGCTATAACTCCGGGACTCCAAGAAGGCCGGCGTAACAAAAAGAATGAAGTATCAGTTGAACCCATTGGAAAATGCCCAATTAATTGCCATCTGGTTATTTAACATAGCCATGGAAAATGCCCCATTTATAGATGGTTTACCTATTAAAATGCTGATTTTCCATGGCTTTGTTAAATAACCAGATGGTATATGATGGCTATTCATGATTATTCATGTTGATTCCCAACACACCGCAAGATAATCCAAAATATATCGGGACTTGGAACACGTACTACACGTACTATAGCCCCTTTCTATCCCCGATCGATAGAAAATGGTAGTTTAATCCTTTAGTTTTTGCTGTAAATGGAAGATACGAAAAATAACCAGATTTTTTGTGAACTACCAAAGATTGACCATGCGATCATCAACCATTTTTTTTGGCTCTTGAAAGTGTGACAATGCTAGTTTTAAAAATGAGACAAAATTCTGGAAACATCGCAGAAGTCCCTGCTAACTCCCAGATGTTTTTCATGTTGTTTCAATCTCCTGGATGTTCCAGTAGGATCCTTAGCATTGTCCCCAAAATTACGGTTTATACGGTTTATTGATGGCTCTTGACCCGGGTAAGTGGATATAAAGGCTATTAAACCCCACTGGTTGGGGCAACCCAACATGATCATTTTTTCGCTTTGACAAACCCCAATGGTTCGGGATTGTTTCTATTCTTATACCCTCTGGTAAACATACAAAAAACTATGGAAAATCACGATTTTCAATGGGTAGATCCACCATTTCTATGGCCATTTTCAATAGCTATGAATCTCTAGTTAGTGTATTTGTAGGTGATATATCATGATATATCTATAAATGGGTTATATTCCAACCACCTTTATACATACAATGTGAGGCCCCCAAGATAGCTAAGTTGGTTTATAACTCCAATTTCACTCTGGTTTATGGTACGCAACTAACTACAGTTACTGTGGCTTTTGTTAACCAACAAACATCACTGGGGGGCCTCACATTGTATCTATTTTACATACCTAACCGCCACAGTAATCATTGAGCTTGGACCAAATTTTTCGGATCCGAGGCGTCTCGGGCCCACTTGACACTGAACGCGACAAGAAACCCAGGTGCGGATGGGATGGTTCAGGTCGTGATCTCTGGGTCAATGAACTGGTTAAATGATACGAAGCATTATATCAATTGGTATAGCAATGGTATTATAACCCAATGAGATGATAGCAATACTTGGTATTATATCCCAATATCAAGGGATGGTGACTGGTTGGTGGTTTGGAACAGTTTTATACATGTTTTATTTTCCATAAATTGGGAACAATAATCCCATTTGCCTTTCATATTTTTTAGATGAGTTCAAACCACCAACCAGGTAAATATCAATGGTATTGCAAAGATAGCAATGGTATTGCAAAAGACAACTATCGATTAAGGCACATCTCTGTTAGTACAACTTCATCAGGTTTGTGGTTTCAAACATTTTCCATAATGTATGGGATAATTCTTCCAAAATTGACTTTCATGTTTTTCAAGATGGTTAGTGCACCACCAACCAGTCATGTTTTGCTATTGGTAAAATGTACCATCTGGTTATTTAACATAGCCATGGAAAATCCCTTATAAATGGAGGTTTATAGCTGGGAAAATCATCTATAAATGGGCCATTTTCCATGGTTATGTTAAATAACCAGAGGGTAGAATCACCAGCTAAAGGGTGAGATTCTTTGGGGATCCTAAGATTCACCATGATTAAAAAAATGGATGTCCTGAAGGACAAAATGAATCCGTAGACATGGCATGACATGACCATAGGTACCCGGCCTGGTAAACTAACATAGTTATTGAAACTCACCTCACCATTTTGAATATGGTTTAATAGGGATGATTTGCGATAATGTTGGGATAATATTGGGATATTAATGGGTGTATCCTCGTGGTAATTTGTTACGTAGCTATTGAAGCCATGGCCATAGAAATAGTGGATTTATCCAGCTATAAAATGGTGGATCTTTCCAGTTCGTTTGTTGTTCACGTTTACCAGGCCGGGTATTTAAAGTCAAAAAAAACACCCTGAAAACATGGAACCTGAAACTGACCTCCTTCCATCAGGTTTCGGGAGTACCTAAAAATCCTCCAGCGAGTGCCCTTTCTGTGAGGATTAAAGAACTTCGGGAACGCAATGCCTTGCTTGATGCGCCTGGGCTGCGAAAAAGTTTGCAAGTGTGGTGTCTGACCATGCAGAAATATTGGAAAAATGGCGGGAAAATGGTGGGAACATGCTGATTTAATCTAGAAAAGTGGTGATTTCTAGCTGATTTATCTGGGAAAGTTATAGTGACCTCGCCGTGACCTACCTCACTGTGACCTCACTTGAATGAAGGTTGGCAAGGGGAATTATCCCCAAATAGCCCTATTTCAGGTTAGCGCAATGTTACCAGCAACTGTGGGTCCAAGTTTAACCTGGGTCATGTCTTGAATGAATCATCCAACCTTTTAGGTACCCGATTTGGACTCACACGTATTGGCCTGTGTCCAAATTGTTGGGTCTATACACGTGACATACCAAAGATGTGACACCTGACACTCAGCAGCTCCTGTATGATCCTGTTGTTGTAGATTTATTTTTGATGCATCTTTTTTCTAAATTCTGATGCCACAAGTATTATAGATGGAGCATTTGCGCATGGGGTTACTATGCGTTCATCGGAGATTAATTGACAAAGACGCTGAACATACTGGGGTGAATCTGGAAATTAACATCAAATCCAGTAGTATGAAATCTGGGATTGGATTAATCTGGATTTTCATTTGCTGACTTAGAATCTGGGATAAATCTGTCCCTGACAATGAAATCCACTCACCATGCCTCTCTCCAGGCGATGAGCAATGGGCAAGCGCTGCTGGATGCTCAGAACCTGTAGATGCTTTGGTGGCAAACACCTCATTGGATTCTACCATACGGAGGTTTCCTAAGTCATGGGGGTGGTAGCCCTAAATCATCCATGTGACCATTGGATTTTACATAAAGCATCCAGCTATTGGTGATCATTTTTGGAAACCACCGTAAATTCTGAATGGATAGATTTGGCCAACCCATGTGTATCTACCTACCTAGCATTTTTTCTTGCGTTTGTAAAATATGCTTAGTGTTTGATTGATTAGTCACACCATTTGTTGAATCTATCAATAATTGGCTGAATATACCTGAAGTGTGATTAAATCAGAGTAGAATCTACTGCACTGCATTCCAGTAGATTGAGATAGATATGAAAATGCAGCATGTGTACGTCATTTTCCCATTTTTTTAATCTTTGGGTATACCCTTTTTAAACGCAATTTCTGCTGGAGGGTAGAGTTGGGTCAACCAACTCTTTAGATGCGAACAATGGTAACATGAGTCTTTTGCGAACTCAATGGTAACATGTACTAACCTAGGTCAATCTTACATGGATCTTTTGGTTAAGGTTATACAATGTGGTGCCCCCAAGATAGCTAAGTTGGTGAACATAACTCTAATAACTAGGACTTATGGTAGATATAACTGTAGTTACTGGGGCATATAGGGATTGAATACTAGGTCAATCTTACATGGATACTTTAATCCTAACTAGTCTTTTGGTATCAATGGGAATATCTACGTTCACCAGCAAAGAATTTGTCATTTTTTGCAGGGTATCTAAGATTGGCAATGTAACCAGCGAAAATTCATATTTGTTGACAGGTATCTAAGATTCACCAGTGTAAATAGAATGACTAAGAAAGATAGAGGTTATAGATTCACCATTTGGCGAATAGACCCCCTTTTGCAAAGACACCAACAAATTACAACAGACAAACTAGAGGACAAGTGGCCCCAGAGAGAAAGAGAAGACAAGAAATGGAGAAGAATTTCATTTGGATATACAATTTTTATGTATCAAGGATGCATCCAACGGTTTCAACAGGGAAACGCAGTATGTGACTATAAATCGCCTCTACCCGCCCAAGAACACCAAGGCATATCCATCATCGACAGACCTTGGTTGTAGTAGCATCAAAGATTGCACCGCCTGAATTTAACGGAACCTGAATAATGGGCTCTGGAATATTAATCTATTACTCAAAAATGTTAACCCCGGATTAATAAACCCCTAGGCTGTTTGATTGGGGAGGTACCATTTGAGTATTAGATTACCACTATTTGGGGAGTACCCCCCTAATTAATGAGCCACGGTTTATTAATCCAGGGTTGACATTATTGCCCAACTGTGCAGGTTTTTTCACTAGTTAGTTGCACCCCCATGTCTATTCATTTCCATATATTTCCATCCCCACCAGCCATAGGCTGTCTAACTGTCTAAGATTCGGCATGGGAGCAATTTCAGAAAATCATGGAACGGGGGTTGTACTACCCTTTATATATTGGGGATTATCACAATCCATGGAACGTTGAACACCAGTGAACACCAACCATCATGAAAATATGTTCTGGCCTTTACCCAGATATTGTAATATATATTTCATCACCAGTTGGTTTTATGTTCCAATTAGGAATCCCCAGCATATTCCCAGATATTATGGCTTTTACCCAGATGATTTGGAGATTCGCCAATGATAATCAAGATGCTACGATGAATTGTCCAATGATCAGCAGAATCTTGCCAGATCAACCCGTTGGTTATTTGTGATGTTACCCTCTGGTAATTTGCTACAGTTCGCTATTGGAAATGGCCATAGAAATAGTGGATTTTCCCAATAAAAATGGTGATTTTCCATAGTTATGTTAGTTTACCAGAGGGTACAATATGTTCAACTGGTGCAATGTGGAATGAACCATCTTAATCAACAACTCTTGGATCCAATGCAAGACACATTCATTAGTAATGCATTAGGATATATCCCCACTAAACTATTCCATGATTGGCGATTTGTCTCATTAATCCATGTCATGCTCAAAGTGGTGCCCCCCAGTTATAGGTTGGTTTACAATCCCATTAACTATAGATATATCTACCATAAGTCCTAGTTATTGGAGTTATAAACCAACTTAGCTCTCTTGGGGGCACCACATTGTGAAGATTTGCACCCCCTTAAGGCCCAAAAGCCGCTCAGTGTCCCAAATCTGGCTGCGGCTGCACGACATGTGCGGAACTTAGCAACTCGTGGGCCTGGCCTTGGTTAAACAGTTAAAGCTTGTAGGTCCTACGTGGGGGGGGGGGGCATCCCACAATTATAATCCCAACTTAGAATGTGGTGCTCCCAAGATAGCTAAGTTGGTGAACACAACTCTAATAACTAGGACTTATGGTAGCTATATCTATAGTGCATGAATTAATGGGATTATAAACCAACTTATAATTATACCCATAGGATCCATGTATGGTTTATATACTAACATTGGAGGTATATTGATGGGATCCATGTTACCATATATAGCAGCACCATGGATCCTATGGGTAATCCCAACTATGAACTTGTGGTGAAATCCCCATTTTTCCCCACCTGCCAGGTGAGGGTTGTTAGATTTTATGTCAGTTGCCTCCTCCTCCTCCTCCTTCTCCTCCTCCTCCTCCTCTCCTCCTCCTCCTCGTCGTCCTCGTCGTCCTCGTCGTCCTTGCTCAACTGCGACCCGCGATCCACAGTGTTCTCTGCCGGACCTCAACCACGACCATCCACGCCCAGTGTTCCCTGCCGGACCTCAACCACGACCATCCACGCCCAGTGTTCCCTGCCGGACCTCAACCGCGAGTAACCACGACCATCCACGCCCAGTGTTCCCTGCCGGACCTCAATCGCGAGTATCCACGCCAAGTGTTCCCTGCCGGACCTCATGTAGGAAGATATGGGACAAAGAATGTGCAGAAGAAAGTTAGAAAGAATGTCAGAAAGAATGTCAGAAGATATGCCAGAAGATATGCCAGAAGATATGCCAGATAGAATGCCAGATAATATGCGAGAAGATATGCCAGATAGAATGCCAGATATGCCAGAAGATATGCCAGATAGAATGTCAAATAGAATGTCAGAAGATATGTCAGATAGAATGCCAGAAGATTTGCCAGTAAGAAAACGTATAAATGTCATGGTGGGGATCACACGAAGTAAAGTAATTTATTTTTTTTTGTAAGCCCATGAAAATTGTCATCAATTAGTAATAAGTGTTAGTTAAATCCCCAGTTGAAATCATTACTCTCAACTTGCCCTAGACATATCTAGACATTTTGGTGCTAAATCCAAGAGATTGGGGATGTAATGGGCCTAGAATCGGGGTAGATGTGGGAAGAGAACCTGGGATTTGTTAGCTCATTGTAATGGGAGTGATCCCGTCCCCTGTTCATCTGCACCCCGTATACTACCAGAGGTCTACTAGGGGATGAAACCACAACTGGGACCATAGAGACTGCAAGGTGGTGCCCCCCCAGTGATGTTTGTTGGTTTATAATCCCATTAACTATATAGTTCAATATATCTACCATAAGTCCTAGTTATTAGAGTTATAAACCAACTTAGCTATCTTGGGGGCACCACATTGTGGGGATGTTTAATATGTTGGGACCTGTTGGGATTTGTTTTTTTAAGTTAAGTAAATACAATAAGCCATACATAACTGGTGTACATCCCTTATAACTGGATTATCATAGGGTTATTGCACACTGAGTAGGATATACATCCTAGTCATATGCCCTTGGCATATAACTGAGGGGAAGGTTCCACATCCTGCTAGACATCTTCGTTGTAGGGCCAACCATGGCAGGTTTTTTTTTCTCACCTCATTCTCCCCAACCGACTCCCTAGGTATAAAACTGGCGAATTTGCTGATGAACGTCCTCTTTACATCCTCTATGAATCGTGTTTGGATGGGTAAATCATCCATAACTGGTGGGATGTTCCAGCGTTTGATGACACCAGAGGGTACAAAATAATACAAAATATATAAATCCCACAGTATGTCCCCTCTCATCCTTTGCACTTTTCTGAGGCATAGAGAGTTGGAGGAGAAACGCGGTGCTTTGGCGGAAAAGAAGCGGAAGGAGGCGCCCGGTGCATGCTGAAACGATGGGGACTTCAAGCCACAGAAATGCTTCTCTCTGTTAAACATATGCAAAAAGCTATTGAGAATGGTGGTTTAGCCTCAGAAACCTTATAGAAATAGTTGATTTACCCATGAATAGCATGGTGATTTTCCATAGTTTTTCGTTAACGTTTACCAGGGGGTATGATAAAAAGGATTTATAATCCATAAGTTTAGGATTTAAAAATGACAATACGCGTGGATTTGAGGACTTTTTCGGGTTAAATCCTGCAGGGATTTCATCAACACTGAGTCTGGTGGAAGGACTGTGGGTTAGCCCCGGAATCCAAATGGATAGCCTCTGGTAAACGTTTACATAGCCATGGAAAATCACATTTTTTAATGGATAAATCATCTGTTTCTATGGTCCATGGCTTCCATAGCTATGTAACAAATTACCAGATGGAAACCCTCTGGAAAACATACGAAAAGCTCTTGAAGCCATGGTCATTTAGACATCGTTGATTTACCCATGAAAAATATGGTGTTTCTCCATAGTTACATGTAAGTTCGTTTACCAGAGGGTATCCAAATTGACCAAATTTGTGGTCCATGGCTATTCTGATTTTGACCTTTACAAAGTGGTCGCTGAAATTTGGCATGGTTTACTTTACCAATCTAAGTGTAGATGTTGTCACCATAAACCCGCACTGATTTTAGCTATAGAATACTATAAACCAATAGAAACTTATCTTCGGGTCCCCACATTGCACCCCGTACCATCTTTTACCACAGTTCTGTCTCCGTATTTGGGGTAGTGAGTTTCCCAGTATTTGTAGCTTAGATACCTATTTGGGCAACCCATGTTGTTTCTCAAATTTTCAGCAGTTGGATTTTCATTTTTGTTCGGATTAGTTGTTTCTCCCTTATACTTACATTACAATGTGGGGGTCCCCAAGATAGGCCAGCTGGTAAACCAAACTAGGCTAAGAATTGGATTCATTCTAGATACATCCGCAGTTGGGACGCGAAGCAAGGACAGCACTTAGGTCAGGGAATAGATTGCTTGGTCCCATTCCCTCTATGTTGATCTCATATAATCCCATCACCTTGCCCATGTCCCATAGAGACAAACATTAATATAATCTATCCATATCTATCCCATAGTAAACATTAATATAATCTATGGGATAGCCATAGTCTTTTGCTCGTAAAACACCATTTGAAACAAGCATTTCGGATGGTTTTACCCACTATTTCCCATAGGTTTTTCTGGTAAAACCATGGTAGTCTCCATCTAAAGTCACCAGACTTCCGCCAACTTCCAGGTGGAAGAACAGGAACTCATGATCCGCTTGGAGTATCGCCCACCTAGGCCCAGAGTTGAGCAGTTTTGTTCCCAAAAATGGGGTGCGGATTCCTGAAATAAACATACAAAAAACTATGGAAAATCACCATTTTTAATAGGTAAACCCAGGTAAACCATCTATTTCAATGGCAATTTCAGGAACCAATTGATTGGAAGTACCGATTACAGGGAATATCACCACAAAATATGGTCTTATATGGCACAGTACCTCCATTTTAGGATCCTGAAATTCCCATTGAATGATGAATGCAAACACTGGTTTGCATAGGGAAAATTAATGGGAAAACCATGATTTTACATGATGATAGAACAATGAAACCATCGGATGATTTTTTGATTTTATGATTATCTGGAATCGTGGAACATGTTTTGTTGCTGACATTCGCATGTTTGTTGTTGAATTCAAACTTTCGATTGGATATACCGTAGATCCAAGTAATCCATTAAGAAATAACAACAACTATTGATTCGTTATCAGTTATGGACATGTTGTGCCCCATAAATTACGGTGGGAGGAGAGAATACGGGTATATCCACTGACAAATGTGATTTCTCAAATAGAATGGTCCATTGCTGTGCTTGATTCCCAGAGATCATTGAATTTGGTGGCGGGTCAAGATCATGACAATCCCTGCCTCTGGATGCTGAAGACATTTGCAATTTGGTTTATAGATGTTTATAGGGGTTATATCCCAACTGATGGGGATATCCCTGGGGTTTTAAGTATGGTTATAAATCTGAATGACCATGGTTTATACAACAACTGTAGCCATTTTAATGGGAATCATTTTGATGAACCATTGAATCTTGGAGTTCCCTAGTTTTGGACAAACCCAAACGATGCTGAATACAAGGGGCAACCAACCCACATGGGTTTCGTGTCCAAGGTGGTCGCCTTTCACTTATGGCCTAGGGCAAGTTTTTGGGGATTCACATGCTGGAATTTGCATCGCTATCAAACAGTGAAGGACTAAAAGTTGATAAAAATTGAATATGAACTATATGAACTGATCACAAAACAACGGTTAGAGACTCACAGTCGGCTTTTCCGCATCCGCCGGTTGAGTGCCATGGGCGCTGTAAAGATTGACCACTCGGATAGGGCCCAGCATCGGGCCGGCATCATGCAGCAGTTGCGACGATTCTGGATGGACGACCGTCTCTGCGATATGAAGCTGAAGAGCCTTGATGGCACAGTGCATCCGGCCCACACGGCTGTGCTATTTGCTGCCAGCGTTTATTTCCAGAAAATGCTGAGTGGGTCGTTCCTTGAGGCAGACATGGCGCGACAAAAGGAGCCAGTGGAAATCGGTGCATCCAAAGCGGCAGTGTCTGCATTGCTGGACTACATCTATGATGGGCAGCCTGAAGTACCAGTGGAGGTTGGTCTTGAACTCCTACGACTGGCAGAGGCTTACGACCTGCCAAAGCTAGCAGGTGACATTGAGGCAGGCATCCTTGCCTGCTTGGACAGTAGTGTTGCCCTGCAAGTTCTGCAAGAAGAACACGGCCTTCATTCTTTGAGAGATGCATGTGAAGATAAGGTTGCCGAAGAGTTTGAAACTTGCAGCCAGCATTTAGATTTTGGGAAGCTTGGTGCAAGTCAGCTGGCTCGAATTTTGAAAAGGGACGATCTGGGTGTCTCACGGGAAGAAGCAGTAGTGAGCGCAATATTTACCTGGAACAAAATGTCCAAGGACGCGCATGCCTTTCGCATGTTGCTTCAACATGTGCAATTTCAATCACTTTCGATCGAGAATTTGTTTCGCCTTGGCCGTGCAACTCTCTCTGGTCTGAGTGGTGGCGACCTGCAGCGGGAAGTTGAGGGCACATTGGCCTCCCGAAAGAGAACCCAAAATCCAGGTACCTTTCAGTCGAAGAGGCGTCGCTTTCAGCATTGGTCCCCATTTTTGGGTGCCAGCACTGCCAGCATTGAAGCTTCAGGACGAGAAGTACTACCCTTGCCTTGTCTCTCTTTGGGCTGGCACGAAGGTGAACTTTTCGCTGTGCGCTTCAGTAGCAACTGCAAAATCGTTTGTTGGAAGCGTGGTGACCCTCCAACATGCGTGCGACGTGTTGCAGGTGAAGGCGCGACTGTGGCTGGAATCAACGACTTGGGAACTTGTCATGACCTGTCAATCTCGCCCAGCGGCGAAATTTTCGTGATGGATGGTGAGAATCAGAGGCTTGTCCGTTTTCAAAGTGGATCGGGGCACTTAGTTGTTGACAACGTTGATGATGCTTGGGACTTGTGCCACTCGCCCAACGGCGTGCTGTATGTGGTGAGCCAGGATGGGAGAACAGTGCAAAAGTTGGTGGGCTCGGCGCTCGAGACGGTGATTGCCTCCGAAAGTCTTCACGCAGACAAGCAGTTCGAAGCGAAGCGGGTGTTTGTAACGAAGGAAGAGGTGATCTATCTCCTGGATGTTCTGAATGAGACACACCGCGTTTTGTCCATCAATCCAGCTGAGTCATTGGAACCTGTTGTGGCGGGCCAAATCCCAACTGATGGCCCGTCCTCCCTGATGGACTTGTTTGTAACTGACGGTGGAACAATCTATGTTGCTGACTTGTACCAAAGAAAAGTGTTGGCCTTCCACCCAGGCAGCGGAACTTGTACAAAAGTCTTGCAGTGTCCAGATGGCTTGCACCCTTTGGCAGTGTTGGTCCAGGACAGTTCGTTGTATGTGAGCATGGTGGAAGAGACAAGCTGGCATGAGGACCCTAATGACCCCAAAGTTGGGTCTGTTTATGAGTATGTACTGCCCCCTGAGCTTCAGCTTGAGTGAAACAGTCAGGTCTGGAATTCCCGGGGCTTAGTGAGGCATGGGCTAACATTAACGTTCATAGCTTTCCATCCTACCTTGGATGACGAGCCTACGTGACTTATATATTTTCAGCATTGAAACCACTAACAAAGACTTGGAGGCTACGAGCATCTCAGAACAGACTACTTGTTCATGTTGAAATGCTAAGGTATCGTAGTGGTGGCCCAGTCCTTGACCCTGAATTTGGCGATAAATGGCACCCCAAGACGGACCCAGGAGCTTCAGCCATCATTTATGGGGGTATACACTGAGCTAAAAACTGCTTGGAACTTCATCCGAAAAATGGCTGCACGATTGCAGCTACAGCGAACAATGCTTGGGGGTCACCCATCCACAAAGACATACAGAAATCCATTACCTGAGGTTTGTTGCTTCACCATAGTTCACCCAGTTATACATACAGCCATATATGACCGTGCCTGAAAATGGGGTCCAGCCCTAGATGCGCCTACTTTCAGAAACCACATATCAAGTTATATCCCCCATGATAATGTGGGTTTGATTTTATATCCTGGGTGGGATATAACTTGATATGTTTGATATAACTTATGTAACTTTTAGACCCAATATCTCCTATACTTGTTTTATGACCCCATATAAATTGTTGGTTTGATTTTGTCACAAAAAGGAATCATATGACCTACTTAGATGGGCCATGGGAAGCTGACGCGATTCCTGGTTAGTAACTGGGGATTTCATAAAACCCCCAAACAATCCAATCCCAATTTGTTGATCCATTTACTAACTAGTTAACTAACATAGCTATTGCAAATGGCCAGCTATAGTTGATTTTCCCATTCAAAATGGTGATGTTCCTTAGTTTCTTGTATGCTTACCAGAGCATTTACCGGAAACCCTTCAAAAATTGATGGTAAAAACCCATGGTTTCTGGTTAAGATTTTCCCAAGAAAACCAATCCAATGATAGCAGTACCATCCGTGACATCGCAGGCAAGCTCAGATGTCTGAGGTGGCTCCGCCAGGAAATATGGCATCTCCAAATGGGTTGAGCCAGGTAAATCAATGGGGAATCTTTACTCATCAACCAGGAGTTTTGATCGGGGATTTTACTAGCTATTTACTTGGGGATTTTGAATGCTTTTGATCAGTTGGTGCCCCAGTTTGGCAAAGCCCTGGTGAATATAACTGCAAAAACTCTTGAGTCGATGGTAGATTTATCGAACTGGTTAGTTGGGGTCACAAAGCAACTTAGAACTAGGGACTGAAACTACCTATTTTACTGGAGATTATGATAACCCACAGTAGGGAAACCTATCTACCAACCAGTTTGATCAGATGTGATAGGGGCATTTGTTCTGGTTGTGGTTTCATGAAGGGGCCCAAACAAAGGGAAAATGCATGTAAACGACGATGATTTAATCTTGATTTAACGAGTTGAAAATGAGATTCATTGAAACCAATATGTTTTGTGCATATGTTTCATGTGTTTAAACTAGGATTTCTCGTAGAAATATCTACAATTAGATGGGTTTATCAATAAACTTAGAACTGGGGGGACCTCCTTCTTGGTGATTCTATGGTGGGATTTTCACCGCCAAATATATGTGTTGTCAGGTCGTCCTGTTGGGATGACTGGCGAAACCCAACTGGGGTAGACTAAATTTGCCAACTGGTTTGGAACATGGCTTTTATGACTTTCCATTCAGTTGGGAATATAATCATCCCAACTGACTTTCACATTTTTCAGAGGGGTTGAAACCACCAACCAGATTAGTGCTAGGATAACTTTTCCAAACTTGCCTTACTTCAGGTTGGTTCACCTGAAATTTGTGGGAAAACGTATTAGAACTACTAGGGAATCAGAATTTTCCCTGTATTGGCAGTTTCCATAAATGGGGGTATCCAAAATCCAAAATGGATGGTCTATACCCTCTGGTAAACATACAAGAAGCTATTGAAAATCACCATTTTGAATAGCGGTAAATCAACTATTTCTATGGTACATGTTCAATAGCGAACTGTAACAAATTACCAGAGGGTAATGGAAAATCCCACTAACATGGATGAGAACTGGGGGTACCCCCATGACTTAGGAAACCACCTATCTATCAAGATGGCAAGTCGTGGGGACCCAATTTGTTCACAGAAATTATCTGGTAGGTGGTTAACCAGTCCTAATATGGTTCATAGTGGTTAATAGTGGTTAATGAGATATCTGGTTGGTGCTTTGGGACCATGGAATTTTATGACTTTCCATTCAGTTGGGAATTTCATAATCCCAACTGACGAACTCATATTTTTCAGAGGGGTTGAAACCACCAACCAGATTATGGTTAGTAAATCTGAGCAAGTGCAATGCTGAATTGCTAAATCTCAGCCCGGATAGTGACTGAGTAAGTGGGATGAGGTGCCATGGATTTTCATGGGAAAAATGCATGACCTGAAAATTCATGGTCATTTAAGGGGGCTGCCACCTCTGTGATATACTGGAGATAGAATGGGATCATAGAGATATCATATGATATTTGGGTTTGATTGAAAAACGATGGTAGTTTAACCATCAACAGCTAGGATTCAAACAATGAGTAGTGATGACCATAGATATTCAGGTGTTTCTGACAATTGGATTTCTTGATGTGTTCATACTAATTTCATGTACCGGAACAAAGGACAGCAGGCGATTGACGCATGGCCATCTTTCTGACCTGACACATCGTAACCACACTACGGAGATGTTTCCGCGACAAAGATCAAGGTTGCTCCAACCTCTACTTGGATGCGCATCCCACGAATTGGATCTGTATTGAAAATGGCCATAGGAAAAGTTGATTTACCTATGAAAATTGGCGATTTTCCATAGTTATGTTAGTTTACCAGATGGTATCGAAAAAAAAATAGATTGTGGTCCAAAAAGATGGGATCTGCCAATCAAACCTGTGGTTTCATCAACATAAACACCATAATTTCATGAACAAAGATGCAGAAACCTTGAGATTTCGGGAAAGAACCTGCCAGTCTGAGTTGTCATCCCTGCTGTTCGGAATGTGTTGAAACACCAGCGGTGAACACAACTGGGTGAATTCGATGGTTTAAAGTAGATATATCGGACTAGTTAATGGTGTGGCAACCTTGCAACTGATTTAACTGTTTTTTTGCTGGATATCTTCATCTATGCAAATGCATATTATCCATAGTGAGGTGAGCCGACTTGCAGCTGGGGGCCCTTGTGGTGGAGTCTGGTCCATATCTGCAACAAGTCACCATGTAATCTGGAATGGGTGTGTCTGAAAATATGCTAGGTCAATCTTAGATGGGTACTTTAATCCTCTAGTCTGTTGGTATCAGTGGGAATATCTACGTTCACCAGCAAAGATTTTTTTTTGCAGGGTATCTAAGATTGGCAATGTATGGTATACCCCCAATTGAAAGAGCCATTTAATAGGGAAAATGATCATTGACCCATTGGGTTTAGGGGTACACTATTTTCAGACAAACCCAAGTAGCATTTTACACAGCTGTGTCACCAATAATCTGTAAATGGTTGTATTTAACCATTGAACATGGCGGTTTAATATGCGCTTTATTGATAGGTAAGTTAGTTTCTAAGTGATATAACTGGGATTTATGGTGGACAGATCTATAATTAGAAAAGACTGGCGCCAATCAAAAAAACTACGGTGGCCCCCTTCCTGCAGGATGCCGAAAGTTTCATAACTGGGTGAACTAATCCCAGGTGAACCTAAATCCTTAGTCATGACAGTTCCGTGGTGTGTAGATTTTGAATAATTAATTATATAATTTATAATAACTCTATTTATTGACATTTGTCTATTTCTATATGCGTTTCTTGTCAGGTTTATATTTCTATTCTGACGTCAATGTAAACAACTGTTATGGGCCCATCATGAGAAAGTCCGCCAAGATCAAGCTCGACCCGCAGACCGGTTAACAACATCGGCGCGGCGAAGACATAACATGACTGCAGGGCTGCTGCGCATCGGAATACGACTGGATGGCTACTTTGGTGCTAACTAATCTTTGGCCATGAAAAGGGATATATTTATGTTTATATATACATTTATATATATATATGTAGACCTAGATGTTTTTGATTTTTATATATGTATATAAATACATGTATATCAACTAGCTTTCGAGAACTGCAGGGTATCTGAGACTGCTCATGTTCTATATGACGAACGTTCAAACTGATACGCGTGGCTGGGATTCGGGGGGACGCCGGGACAGCAGGGCGTTTTTGGGTCGCTTGGGCACAATTTTGGCGTTGGATGCCTGCCGCGTCTTGCTTGGCAACAGCGCATGCTTGTTTGACCAGCTCAGTTGCTGGACGCAGAATCCGTTTGCAAAGATATCTAATCTGGTGGGGCGGGCCACAGGAGTGTATGGAGTTGCGCCATCTGGACCACCCGGGAGGGTGGTGATCACCGAGATGGTGTCAGCAATGACAATGACAGATCTGGTACAGACTATGGATCCAAGATGCAAGCTTGGGGTTTGGATGCGTTTGGTGTTGGTCTCTTGAAAGCAATGAGAATTCAATAAACTTTTGTGAAGAAGTATCTCACCAACTTGGGCAGATGGTTTCCCAGGAGGCAAAACAGGGAAATTCACATTATCAGCTCCCCAGCTGCCATCAGGTAATTCAAACTATAGTGGTGATGCGTCGGTCATGTCGAAATTGGTACGGCAGGTGCAAGTCATTGCCTCCAAGTTGCACGGCCAAAAGGCTGAACTCGAGGCACGGACGGGTGAAAATCAAGTTTCATTAATTTACCCTCCGGTAATAAAAAACAATGGGAAATTCTCTAGACATGGGTGTTTTATATGCTTTAATGGGCATATAAGTTATAAATGAGGGATTGTCCCTTGCCATGTTTGATAATTGGCGGATGCGCACATGAACATTCACACTTGTTTGATTTCACGATGTTTCATGGTTTTTCCCAAAGATTTTACGTTTTCATCCCACTATGTGGGTGCCATGATGCCTTCAGTTTGCATCATGTGCTCAAAGGAAGGACATGTGATTAAAGTGTCACATGTTCTTGTGGTGTAAGAAAAATATCTAACCATTGCTACCCACTGCCTGTTTTTGAAGACCTATTTTCATTTTTCAAACATAAATGCATCTACCATGCATTGAAATATGTTGAACCACCATATCCATTTACGACTTCAATGTGTTTGAGTGTTCACTGGTTTGTCTTGCAGTTGGTCGTGTGGATGCATGTCGCAGATATATCAGAAACCTAGCTGTGTTTTTTGTTGCTTCTTGAAATGGAATAAATGTAGATACATCGGAGACCTTTGTTTTCTCGTTAAAACAGAAAAAACCTGACAAAACATTTGAATTCTTGGGCGGTCAGCCAAATATATGAGCGTTCCTAAAATATATTCTTAAGAGATCCGATGGTTGGGGGTTTCCCCGCATTTGAGCGAATTGATACGAGGTGTTTGTTTACTTGTAACAATTTGGGTGACACTCTTGTCACGACGCGACCGCGCGTTGTATCACGAAACCTTTGCAGCGCAGCACCACAGGAGAAACGCAAAGCAGCCGCGGAGGCATGGTGACGGAGTCGAAGTGTGATACCCTGTATTGGATCCACGTAGAGGGGAACGTGTCGTTTTTAGGGAACTCTGAAACTGAATAACCCCTAAAAAAATTAGGAACGCAAAAAGTATGTACCTTTCAAGGTCCTAAGGACCCAACAAGTACATCAAGAGAAGACGCACTTTTTAGGACCAAATACCTAAAAATCAATGTGGTTGCGCGTACCTTTTGAGACCACTTTCAACGGAAATCCTGGGACCTCAAAAAGTAGGACCGCTGACTTCTAGGGTCATTCCCACAAGGGGTCAACAAGGTTTATGAGTTTGGTGTTGACATAGGGACATTAGGAGCACAGATAAACCATGAAAAACCCAGTGTAGGTCCATGGGATGCTGATGTTGTATACAGAAATTGAATACCTGCTGGACAGAAATCGTACTTGTTGGACATTTTAATATACTGTAAATCATTTTATTTGCATGTGGTAAATAAACAAACAGTTAAATAATTGTTAAACCGGTCTTTGTTTTTTGGGTACTTGTATGGTTTGAGAAGGTTTAGGTACCTTCGGCATGGTTGATAATAAGGTAATTGTCACATGTTCTTTAACTTTACCATCCTGGTTGGCACGACGACAGATCTCTCCAGTACACATGTCGTGACCTGGAGAATCTGTTCAAGCACCCGCCTGACAAGACGATCAGGAGTGCTGACGCAAGCGGCTGGGACCTTAGCGTCAACGCGGACCAATTTTGGTCCGCGTGGCGCTACAGGGTTGACCTCGCATCCTCCGAGGACCACAAACTGTACTTGAGAGTCAATGGGTACTTTCAGTGCAGCTATGTAGTTTACGACGGGGAAAGCCTGTGGGAGGTCGTGCGCCACGGAGTTACAGCAAGTGGCAAATCGTGGACCACAGCTTGTAACTGCAGAGAGAGAAGCGATGGCCTTAAGGCTAGTCAGCTTGTAGCTCTCATCGGTGGTGTCAAGGCATTGGAAAAACTGTCCTTGCAAGAGATCAAGGCTCTTGGGTCCTCTGTAAAATAATTTGTTCAATGGTTTTTACAGTCCCTTCAGGACCATGTGCCTTTGCATTTTGTAGTAACCCTAGATCATATATGTTTTCAGATTCAAGCATGGACTGGGTCATAGTACTTTGTAGTGGTTAGGTATGCGAGATAATAGTCGACCCAAAATGCATATCTGAGTTCACTCAGATTTGCCCTAAAAGTACTTTGTAGTGAATTTGTGTGGGGTTCCACGTTCAATATTAGTATTTCCCCAGAGTAGTTTTCAATCTAAATAATAGTAGGCCGTTGCAGTTTGTGGAAAAGGCATTTTCGCAGTGCTAGAGTGAAATCACTGCTGAATTTGCGCTGTCACGTCTACTTCGACCCAGCAACTGAGAAAAACATGCACAACACACACGCACACAGACCAAGGATTGGACAATTCAGTTCGATTGATGCTCCCACTCTGCTTTTCACTGCAAAGCCAACCAACACCGCACAAACATACCCTTCAGTTACACTGGCTGCTGCATACCCAAAGCCGAAAAAGGTCCACTACAAAATCAAGTTACAGCGTTCCAATGCTACAAAATCACCTTCAAGAACTCTTTGTCCTTCCCCTATGGCATTCCCCTATGGCAACCACCATCAACCACCTACTGTCATCGATCGTCACAAGACCACACATGACCAGGTTTTCTGGCGCCTGCATTTGTTATTTAATGTCTTTCTTTCAAAAGGCAGTTCTGTTTTTTTGCCCAAATCAGAATCACGACTTTCTGGACTAACACCGCTTGCTGTTACTTACAGATATGCGTCCATGTCCATGCAGCTAGATTCGGAGATGTGTGGAAGAGCTTCAGGGGTTTCGCTTGGGTGTTGCTGCGCTGTATTTGGGACATAGTAAGGCAAAACAGAAATCAAATGAACATTGATGCGCAACAAACTACAACAGCAAAAACACGTGCCCTTTAAAGTGCCCTGACCGAAAGCCAATTCCAGTCACTACAACATGCAACTAAAAAAGCAACACCATCTTGCAGGATCTCTTCTCACATGAAAAAACCTGATTTTTGTAGGTATGTGGGTCTGTGACTTCTCTTGTATCACGATAAGCCCCACTACAAAATGCAAACGCTAAAAAACGAGGCATTCCAATTCGATCAGTGGGATCTACTTAAAAATCACTACAAACATCTAAGTGTTTTTAAAGAGGATCTTGAAGGGCCTCTTCTCAAATCCCTTCGTTTTTTTAAGTAACCCTTTATCCAGGCGCAGGCTCGGTTGCACTTTTTTAGCGATTTTTTTAAAGCTTGTGCATGGATAATGTAGTGTTTGGGGCTGGGCAGCACCACTTTACAGCCACAAAACCATGACCCAACAGTCATCCCCAAATACCAGCCCCGATACTTTACCGGTTATTTCAACTCTATCACTCCTATCATCCCATGTTAAAGCGGTTGCAGGGGCAACAGGTTGTGTTTGGTCGAAATGTTGTTTTGGAGTGCCTAAATGGCTGCAAAGTGGGGCCCCAGAGTCATGAGTTAGCTAATTCATATCCACAATTCAATATGGGGATTGGTTAAAACATGTTCCGTCCAGCCCGGACGTACATGTTAAAACAAATGAAATTCCCCAATAAATAGTTGTGATTTATGGGTGGTAAACACAAAAACACCTGGGATTTGTAGATGTAGATGGCCGTTCATCCCCCAACAATATGTCGTTTTTGAGGGTGTTGACATGTTTTGACACATTTTCAAATACGTTGGCTGTCTTCAAGGCATCCAATTGTAGATAACCATCAGCTCTAAAAGACATCTACTGATTCTTCGGGGAACCCCACCTCCTAGGTGAGGTATCCATTGGTTTTTTGGTAAAAAAAACATGGATGTAAAAAGTCAAATTGTCAAATTTGGATACTTTTTTTTTAGTCCCCGGATGACTTAGATCCTGGTTTATGTGGGTCCGTTTGAAAAGTACCCACGGTACCCACGGTACCCTCCCCATCAACGGCCCCGTGGGATCCCCTGCCGTTTCCCCTTGCCGTTTCCGCCAGGAACGCGAGAAGTCCTTGGCGCAGATCTATTGCTTCGCACCCACCCTGTCGGCGAGGACCAGGCAAGTCGTGTTGGTTCGAAGCAGGGGAGGTTAATAATAGTTACTGTAATGATGGCGTTAATGATGGTTAATGATTGTTAATAATGGTTAATGATGGTTAATGATGGTTGATGATGGTTAAAAAATAGTTAATGATGGTTAAATGATGGTTAATATTTATTAATGATGGTTAATGATGGTTCATAATAGTTAATAATGGTGAATGATGGCTAATAATAGTTAATGATGGTGAGTGATGGTTAATAATAGTTAGTGATGGTTAAATGATGGTTAATAATAGTTAGTGATGGTTAAATGATGGTTAATAATAGTTAATGATGGTTAATGATGGTTCATAATAGTTAATGATGGTGAATGATGGCTAATAATAGCTAATGATTGTTAAATGATGGTTAATAATAGTTGTTAATAATAGTTAATGATGTTTAAATGATGGTTAATGATAGTTAATGATGTTTAAATGATGGTTAATAATAGTTAATGAGGATTGATAATAGTTAATGGTGGTTAATAATGACCAATTCAATTTGACCACGTATTGTCGATGAAAGGTCAGACCATCAGCTAGATTCAGAGCATGCGTATACTTGTGAGCGTCAGGTGGTTCAAATGCAGAACCTTCCTGCGACTGTGTGATAGATTGATTGCTTCAGGCATTTTCAGCCCAAGGCATGATTTTTCATTCAAATACTTGTTCTTTAGGGTACAGTTCAGTTTTTGACCCCGGCTTATGGCATCTTTAACGGAGGTTCAATGGGCTGTTTGCACTGATATTACCCCAAAATTCATCCCATTTACAATCATCTCCTTGAGAGAGAACTCTGACTTTGTACTCAGTAAGGACTCCGTAAGGTCAAACATCTAACTTTGTTCCAACTCAGGATGTACATTCCTTCATGCATTATAACAACTTCTTCACTTTGGTATCATCAAAGGATTGAGTGTCCTCTAAGACTTCAACTTTATACTGACAATTTTACTCGCAGTGGATTGCTATGGCACCGAAGAAGACTGTCTCCCATTTGGCTCCTCCATTGGCTTTGGCATCTGCTCGTAGTAAGAAGAGAACGAGACCAGCACGACATCCTGTACTCCCCAGAAATATGAGTAGACGAGTTGCCTCTCTTCGTCATCTGTCTCTAAGATTCGGCCTTTTGCGGAACCAAATTCTTTATGGGGTAGAATCGGGTAGAATCGAGTAGAACATACCCCCTATATACGAGCAGGACTCGCAGGACAGCTTTTTCGCTCATAGAGAGGCTCCCATTGATGATCCAAGGGACTTTTCGGTTTTTGGATGCTGAACGTACCATACGTGAAGCCACTATGTATTCAGAACCTGGAGATCACGGAGCATGGAGGCGTTGCTATTGTGCAGCCGCCTACCCCAGGTTGGTATTTAAGTTGGCGACGGACCACTCCAACCACGTTCTAGAGAACGACATCTTCCGTGACTACCCTGAATACTGCACCCAGTGCCTGTCGCTTTGTTCGCTCCTTCTCAGCCATTAGATAATCAATCGTTTGAAAGTCAGGACCGAACGAGCGAACATAGGATAGCATAGGGATGTAACCACGAAATCAAGAACAATTCTTCCTCACCAGTAGTTACATGCGTTTCACTTGCCTGTCGACTTTTATGGAAATGAGCCCTCAAAAACCATATATCAACCAACAGAGATGGCACAATAGATGCTTATATCGAATATGTGTGTTTTTGTTTACCCCCGATTCCCCAAAATTAACCATAATCGCCAGGTTTGTTAAAACTGGATATAAGTGCGGGTTCCAGGGGGATCATCGGGTTGATTATCTGTAGTTGGATGAATTGTAATTCATGTTGCTTAAAAGGCCAGGAGTATTGAGCCTTAAGAAGACTCTTGGGTTTAGGAATTTGATATCCGGGCTTCTAGCGCGACAAGAAAATGACTGGTTGGTGGTTTCAAACATTTTTTATTTTCCATTATATATATATATATGAGATAGTCCTTCCCATTGACTAACATTTTTCAAGATGCTTAAAACCACCAACCAGAAAGATTTCTTGACCATTCACAGACAACAAAAACATGGTTTCAATGATTCCTGAGATTCCATTTCCAAATATTCCAGTGCATCTTCCAGCAATTTAGGGTTGTTTCTACCTGGAAAAAGTCTTAACTGTGTGGAGTAAGGCATATCATGGCATGTCAATCTTCAATAAAAAAAATCAACAATTTGCCAAGTTGAGCACCCCAACATAGCGGTTGCCAGGCATTCCCTTAGACTTTAAGCATCAGCTGGGAAGCGGGGGTCCTTCCTGCCCAGGGAGCTGACGACCGAGCTGGCCTGGAGCTTAGCCCCATGAGGCCTTCTCGGCCCCCCAGTGATTCAAATCGGAGTGGTTTTGTTGAGAAAATCTTAAACGAAAAACCCTCGATTGTCCCATTTTTTAATGGGGTTTTCCGAAGTGAATGTTCCCTTAAACCAGCCCATGTTTTGTGATCTTTGGGAAAAATAGACACATGAAAGCCATAGTCAGTATCATGTTTTATTCCCCATAAACATCCATAAAGCCAAATTCATGAAAGCCATGGGTCAAGCATATGCACATTGGCATGCCTTGTCATGAAGGTGGGTTTGAATGTAAGGATCCTGGCTGTTGAGGTTGGGAGACAAGCTTGCGTGGGCCTTTGTTGTCTTTGTGCATCCTCACGCCTACACCAACAGAGGCACCAACCGAACAGTCAATGGAGGCAGCGGGGCGCCTCTTGATGAGGCTGGCGCGGCTGAGGCGGAGGGTGAGATGCCGAGGCCAACGAGGGCACCGGAGCTGGTGACGCCAACTGAGTTGACGGAACCTTCTCCGGCTGTTTCTCGGGTGAGGGCGAAGGCGTCGGAACCTTCTTTGACGACCCCGTATGGTGCTCCGGCTGTTCTGCAGCCTCCGCACGGTGTTCCGAAACCACCGCCAGCTGTCCACCCATTTCCTCCGGAACCACCTGTGGTGTTTGCTAAGGCTAAAGTGTGTCGAGGGATGATCAATAGGCCACCAAGCCCTCGACGTCCTCTCACACCATGGGGTCTCACATTGTATTGCAAAGTTTGCTAAGTTGGTCCAAATACCCTCTGGTAATCTGTCAAAATAGCTTTTGAAGATGGCCATTTATAGTTGAATTTCCCATTAAAAATTGTTATTTTCCATAGTTATGTAAACGTTTACCAGAGGGTAACTCCAATAAGTTGGGTTTATAGTAGATATATCGAACTGCTTAATGGGGGTTATAAACCAACAAACATCACTGGGGGGCACCACCTTGTATCAAATATCCCACACACATATCCCACAAGGTGCCTCATAGTTACTACCTCATAGTATAGCTAGAGGTTTTGGTGTATCTATACTTCCTGGTGGTTATAACCAACTTTTCTCCAAAAAGATAGCCCATGTTGAATTTGGATAGGAAAAACTTCCCAACCCCATAGGATCCATGTATGGTATATATATGCTAACATTGGGGGTATATTGATGGTACAGGCATCTGACAAAGTCGTACCTGTTTTAGGAAAAAAACATTGTGCCTTGGGGAAGTGTGTTTCGCAAAAGTCGTGCCTTTAGCAAGAACGCATAGGAACTCTGGAGTTTGGATATGTAACCCGTTTTCTTATGAGATCACGTAGCTGATCACTATTAGCATGCAGAATTCCAGGTTGTGGGTATGTTGATTAGTTATAGGTAAGATGGCGTTGAGCTGGTGATTTGATGATTTTGGATGTTCATCCCAGTTATCCTGTTTTTCCCCGAATGCGTAGCGAAGGGTTCCCGTTTATAGTCTGGGGGTCTGGGGGCTGGACCCTTGTTCGCCTCGAGTGGCTCGTCGCGTCGTCGTCGGGTCGGCGTCGCGTCGTCGTCGGGTCGGCGTCGCGTCGTCGTCGCGTCGTTAATTCCGTGTCTATGGGGGAAGCTGCAAAACCTCTCCTTTTCGAAGGTTTCCAAGCAGGTTGTCATGTCAGTTTGTAGCACAAAGTAGTACTGGGAAGTAAACAATAGTTTGTGCAAGCTTTGTAGTACAAAGTAGTACTGGGAAGTGCTTTGTGCAAGCTTTGTAGTACAAAGTAGTACTGGGAAGTGCTTTGTGCAAGCTTTGTAGTACAAAGTAGTACTGGGAAGTCCTTTGTGCAAGCTTTGTAGTACAAAGTAGTACTGGGAAGTCCTTTGTGCAAGCTTTGTAGTACAAAGTAGTACTGGGAAGTCCTTTGTGCAAGCTTTGTAGTACAAAGTAGTACTGGAATGTGCTTTGTGCAAGCTTTGTAGTACAAAGTAGTGCTGGGAAGTACTTTGTGCAAGCTTTGTAGTACAAAGTAGTGCTGGGAAGTGCTTTGTGCAAGCTTTGTAGTACAAAGTAGTACTGGGAAGTCCTTTGTGCAAGCTTTGTAGTACAAAGTAGTACTGGGAAGTAGTTTGTGCAAACTTTGTAGTAAAAAGTAGTGTTGGGAAGTGCTTTGTGCAAGCCTTGTAGTACAAAGTAGTACTGGGAAGTGCTTTGTGCAAGCTTTGGAGTACAAAGTACTACTGGGAATGTGCTTTGTGCAAGTTTTGTAGTACAAAGTAGTACTGGGAAGTACTTTGTGCAAGCTTTGTAGTACAAAGTAGTACTGGAACGTGCTTTGTGCAAGCTTTGTAGTACAAAGTAGTGCTGGGAAGTAGTTCGTGCAAGCTTTGTAGTACAAAGTAGTACTGGGAAGTGCTTTGTGCAAGCTTTGTAGTACAAAGTAGTACTGGGAAGGACTTTTTGCAAGCTTTGTAGTACAAAGTAGTGCTGCGAAGTAGTTTTTGCAAGCTTTGTAGTACAAAGTAGTACTGTGAAGTAGTTTGTGCAAGCTTTGTAGTACAAAGTAGTACTGGGAAGTCCTTTGTGCAAGCTTTGTAGTACAAAGTAGTACTGGAACGTGCTTTGTGCAAGCTTTGTAGTACAAAGTAGTGCTGGGAACTGGTTGGTGCAAACTTTGTAGTACAAAGTAGTACTGGGAAGTGCTTTGTTCAAGCTTTGGAGTACAAAGTAGTACTGGGAATTGCTTTGTGCAAGCTTTGTAGTACAAAGTAGTACTGGGAAGTGCTTTGTGCAAGCTTTGGTTTTTTGGGTTTAAGGAGTTTAGGAGGAGATGAGAAACGGGGCCGTGGAATTGTTTTTTGAGGATGAGGGTTAAGTGTTTATTTAATGTTAATGTGTGAGTTGTTTTTTAATTACCCGTGTGAAAGGAATTTTTTTGGAATTCGTCATAAGGATTTAGGCCACCGATAAAAAATTAAATGTTGGGTGATGGAGAATGTAGTTACATTTTTTGTATTTTTGGGTTTTGGGTATGAGTTTTTATAATATTATTTGTTATTTTTCACTTTTTGGGATGGGGGCATTTTTGTCTTTGTTGGGACCTGATTCCTTTCCCCGTTAGTACTGGAACGTGCTTTGTGCAAGCTTTGTAGTACAAAGTAGTGCTGGGAAGTAGTTCGTGCAAGCTTTGTAGTACAAAGTAGTACTGGGAAGTGCTTTGTGCAAGCTTTGTAGTACAAAGTAGTACTTGGAAGGACTTTTTGCAAGCTTTGTAGTACAAAGTAGTACTGGGAAGTCCTTTGTGCAAGCTTTGTAGTACAAAGTAGTACTGGAATGTGCTTTGTGCAAGCTTTGTAGTACAAAGTAGTACTGTGAAGTAGTTTGTGCAAGCTTTGTAGTACAAAGTAGTACTGGAATGTGCTTTGTGCAAGCTTTGTAGTACAAAGTAGTGCTGTGAAGTAGTTTGTGCAAGCTTTGTCGTACAAAGTAGTACTGGGAAGTCCTTTGTGCAAGCTTTGTAGTACAAAGTAGTACTGGGAAGTCCTTTGTGCAAGCTTTGTAGTACAAAGTAGTACTGGGAAGTGCTTTGTGCAAGCTTTGTAGTACAAAGTAGTGCTGGGAAGTAGTTTGTGCAAGCTTTGTAGTACAAAGTAGTACTGGGAAGGACTTTGTGCAAGCTTTGTAGTACAAAGTAGTACTGGGAAGTCCTTTGTGCAAGCTTTGTAGTACAAAGTAGTACTGGGATCGACTTTGTGCAAGCTTTGTAGTAAAAAGTAGTGCCGGGAAGTACTTTGTGCAAGCTTTGTAGTAAAAAGTAGTACTGGGAAGTGCTTTTTGCAAGCTTTGTAGTACAAACTAGTGCTGGAACGTGCTTTGTGCAAGCTTTGTAGTACAAAGTAGTGCTGTGAAGTAGCTTGTGCAAACTTTGTAGTACAAAGTAGTACTGGGAAATGCTTTGTGCAAGCTTTGTAGTACAAAGTAGTACTGGGAAGTGCTTTGTGCAAGCTTTGTAGTACAAAGTAGTACTGGGAAGTAGTTTGTGCAAGCTTTGTAGTACAAAGTAGTACTGGGAAGTGACCCAGAGAATAGAAAAATAATGATGCAGAATCCCAGCGTTGACATGCAGGTTGCACACGAGAATTACATTATAAGAGAGTAGAAAACCAATATTTTCATCAATCGCGTTCCATTGTGTTTCATTGGTTTTTCATGTCTAAAATGCATGGTTACACTTTTATTGAGGACAGCGTTCCATGCAGAAAAACATTTAGGCATGACTTAGGCATGACTTCTTGGATACAGCGTTTACAATGGTAAATGCCATTCAAAAACATGCTAGGCATGACTTAGGCGTGACATTGTCGTTTCCCTATAAATGTCACCATAAATAGCATACATGGAACCTATGGGAACGGATGATTAATGGAGAACACGTGGATACAGGTAACAATGATTCCTACGTGTCTCCACTTATCATCCAATCACTGGATTGCTTTAAGGGACAATTTACAGGAAACCTCAATCTGGCTGGTGGTTTCAAACATGTTTTTCCATAATATATGGGATTATCTTAAATGGCTTATAATGGATTATAATCCCACTAACTATAGCTGGTTGGTGGTTTCAAACATTTGTTATTTTCCATAATATATGGGATAATCCTATTCATTGACTTTCATATTTTTCAAGACGGTCAAAACCACCAACCAGGGAAACCCCTATATTTCATGGGTAAAACTCCCATGGTTTCCGGTGTAGATTTTCCCACCAATTCCGTGACCCCAAACGGGATCCCCCATCTCCTAACCGAGGCGGGTGCCCAACGGATTTCCCACCTCTACAACGATCACCAGCGGAGGCCTGTGAATGGACGGGATTTCTACGGCGGTTGAACGGGGACATGATGGGGAGTAAACCATCAACCTGGTTGGTGGTCTGGAACATGAATTTTATTTTTCCGTTCAGTTGGGAATGTCATCATCCCAACTGACGAACTCATATTTTTGCGAGGGATTGAAACCACCAACCAGTCAAATATCTAGGTCAATCTTGGATGGGAATATATGGGAATATATCTGGGTAAACTGCAACGACCTCACTGCGACCTCACTATAATCATAATTAGTAAGGGGAATCATCCCAAAATGGACTTAATTGAGGTTAGTGAAATATTATATTTTCCCAGATATATGGGAATATATGGGAATATAGTGATACAATTACATAAGTAAATATATATATATACATATAATCAACGGGGATTTAGTGAGAATATAATCCTGGGTCAGTCAACTGGATGGGTAGAAACCAATCTTCTGTCAGATAAGAATGGTATATATATATATCAATGGGATATATAGTGGGATATAATTGGTTTAAAAACAATTTTGAATGGGATATATAATGGCGTATATTCTAGGTCAATCTTGGATGGGTAGAAACTAATCCTGTAGTCTTTTGGTATGGGATTTTCTACGTTCACCAGCTAAGTGTTTTTTCTGCAAAGTATCTAAGATTGGCCATCAAAAATAATGTGGATGTATGGTCGATAAAAATCGGACATCGAAGGGTTGACGGTGTTTCACACAATTTCATTGTTTTGGGGGATAGGCAACTAAAATTTTGGAAACATATTGAATATATTATTGGTATATAGTGGGAACATCAACCACATAATATGGTAATCACATACCAAGTGCTGCCCCAAATCCTTAGCGAAGTTGGTAAACATAGATAGATTGCTACATCACTTTTTTCCATTATGCCGACCTGAGATCTCTCTCGTGTGGTCACGCATCTAAATTCGATGCTTCACCATTGAAAGTCAGGAAGGAATGACTTTCGATAGATGATTTGTGACGCACCTTAGATCAACTAAGGGTTTATGGTGATTGTAACCATTGTGAAGTGGGCAACTTACCACAACTTACCACTAGGGGCACCACCGAACGCAGGGATTCCGGGTCGACCAACTGGATGAGTAGTGGATAATCTGATCAGATAAAGAAAGGTATAACCAATGAAATATGGAGGTACAAGGAGTTAAACATCAAGTATAAGAGTAAACGTAAACCAACTGTACCTTGCTGGTAGGTTGATTGAATATTTTACCCACAAACATGTAGGTTTAATCATAAAAATGTTTGTGGTTTCACGAGTACTTGCCTCAAATAGTTGACGAAACGGATTGGTGAAGCAAAGTTTAATACACCATCGTTCTGGCTATAAATGGGCTAACATGGGCCTTCCTGCTAAAACTTTTTTTAAAGGGTATCTAAGACTGGCCATGAGTGTATCAATATATCCATTCTTGGAAGTGGTTCTCAATTGCTTCTCAGGTATTGCTGTGACCTGAGCTGACTTCAAGATATCCTTTCTTGGAAGTGGTACTCTTCACTCTCAACTATTTCTATGATCCCACCTGACTTTAAGATGACTTCTCTTATATATACAGGAATCAATATGGATCCACAAAGTATCACAAGATCTTTCTCAGAGACAGACCGGCAACTGGCCTGGGATCTACTAGACCTCCACGGTGGACAGATCCGTGAGACCCATATGGAAACACAGTGCTGATGTCAGAGAGATGTCTCTCGGTGAACCTTGGTTTGGTATCGTTTCGTACTTCTGTACCTAAAAACCTGGAATGATTGACCTAACCAGATAAACATCCCATGTTTTTTTTGGGTTGCGTTGTATCAAAGATTGGCAATGTAACAGATGGGAAGTCACCAACGGAATCAGCGGAACCAACGGAACCCGACAAGGTGGTGGTCCGACAAGGCTAAGCGACAGTTGGGCTTGGAAGGTCGACTAGATTTGACTAGGATATAATTATGGTAGATATATCTATAGTTAAGAAGATTTACAATCCATCTTATAACTGGTGGGCACCAATTGGTATGTTTATCAACCGTGAATCCACACTATTGCTGCGTAAAACCTCATTTGGCTTCTAAAACACAATTGAAACAAAACAGCATGCAGTTTTTTGTGGTTGAATCAACCCTTCCCCAATCGGCTTAACCAAATATTTACCAATTGTTCGTGCGTAAATGACAACTAATGATGGCTAAATCACCAGTATTCGTGGTTGACGCCCCTGAAAAACAACTGAAACCTGAATTTGATGAGAAGTCAAACAATTTCAATTCTAAATTGTGATGGTGCATTTCCCAAAAGTCAAATCTTTATCGGGGCTTAGGCATAGTCACCTCGTCATGGGTCATCCATCGGCAAGCAGCAGTGCGGCAGGTTGGCTTCCAAAAGTGCATTGAGTAAACAGATCCTCGGTCAACAAGTGTGTCAAATATGGGATCAATGGTGGTTTAATCATGGTGATTTAATGGGAATAGTGGGAATGTACCCACTGATATCCTCTGATCATTTCACGTTGGACAGTTGGCCTTATACGGAGTTCGACCAGCGCTTTGCCTGCATCCATTGTTGAATCTGCGCTCCGACCGTCATCTTCATCCGTTGTCGCAACCTCGTCTTTGAGTTTTTGGGGAATCGGTCCTTTTAATGTCGTTTCTGGTTTTGCGACGTGGTTACCATCATTTAGACTGGCACTGTCCATCATTACTTCAAGGGTGGAGCACATGTAAGTATTCAGTATACAGTAAATAGTGTATATAAACACTTTGTTTTAGACTGATATTAATATAGGTAATCAAATACACATAGTACATATTACATACTGTAATACAAAAGTGCATGACATACATACATCATGGCAAACATACATACCTACCCACCTACATACATACATACATACAGACATACATACATTCACGACCTTGGCGCGGCCTAGGACACAGCGTTCTTGACCAACAGACCGGGTGTCCCGATTGATGCGGGCTGTGTTCTTTGTCAGGCAACTTCGAAGAGACTGTGTCCTAACATCGGCTTTGTGGACTACTGTGCGGCAATCAAGAACGATGCTAAGTTCAAGGAGGAGGCTGCCAAAGCAAGACTTGCTTTGAAATGGCAGGCATCCAAAGACAAGGAGGAAGGCAAGGTGCTCCCGACCTTTGTCCCAACTTTTGATGTCTCAGAGATTTCTGACCATGGACATCAGATCTATTCAAAGGCAACGCGCTCCTCAGTGAGGCCGACTTGATCAAGAAATGCGGTGGCAAAAATGGCAAGGACATGGGCCTCACGATGAAAAATAAAACCACCAGGATGGTGCTTGAATGTAATGTTCCTTGTCGATTTGACATTTGTCGTGTACCCGCATTTCGGGAAAAACGTTTTCTAGACATGAGTGCTCATTGACATGTTCATTTACAGCTGTGGTAGCTACAACATATTAAAACATTACTTACTTAGAAAATAATGCTTTAGAAGTAAAATTTGCTTCATTTAGCTTGTGTTTGCACTGGTGAACTTGTTTTTTGTCATGCCTGGCTCATTCATGTGACCTTCGAGCAAATCCAATCACGTGTCTACATGTCGCCCTTGCCTTCTCAGAGTAGTTGCATCGATTCATCTAATTACAGTAGATGCTGGCCTGCAGCTAGGCTGTTGTTGGGCTGATGCTGTGCTGCTGCTAAATGGCTGCGGGATATCACCACGGGCAGCGTGCAAACTGCTGCTGAGCTGCTGCCAGACTGCTTCTAGACTCCTGCTAGAGACTTGCTGCCGGGCTGGTGGTAAACTGATGCTAAAGCTGAGGGGTTTCCAAAGCTATTTTCTGGCCTCGTTTTGGCCGTGTTTTTGGCCTTCGTTTGGAACCCGGTGCAGAAATACATACATGAATTTGTTACCATAACATAGATTTGTTACCAAAACATACCAAAACATACATGAATTTATGCGCTCACATTGTGTTTTGAACCAAAAGATGACATCTCTTAGATGTACTTGTTAGACTTGAATCATTAGAATAGGATGCATTTTGCAACAAAAAAATACTTTACCCAAACATACATGAATGATGCGTTTAAATGGTGTTTTGATAGTGAAACATGTCATTTTGCTCATAATTTTCCATAGTTTGAAACCATTGGGGTGACTTGCGTTCTCATGGTGATTTGCACATTTGGGATGATAGTTTTTTTGTGCTTTTTCATTTTCGTGCTGCGTTTACAATGGGCGAAAAAGTTGGGGTGAATTTTCTTAGCAGTTGGGGGGCGTAGTTCCATGCGGGAATGACCAGTTGACTGCAACGTTGGGGGACCTTCGCCGGCATTGAGTACCTTAGAATGACCCCAAGAGGAGAAAAAGAGGGGTGTTGAGGCAAGGACAGATTTTCTGTGACCCAACATAAGCAGGCATTCTGTGAACATATTTTTGCAACCTGCTAGTGGCAGACCGGATTGCCTCCGTTTTCTGTCCATTCCTGAAATTCTCATTTTGCAGTCCACTGTCATGCCTTGCTGGCTGCCATCAGACCACAGAAATGCCATCAAGCTGCTTGGAAACAGCATCGCTGTCCCTCATGCCATTCTTGCCATCACTAATGCCTTGGGTTTCCGGATCGGACAACATCAAAGATCTTCATCAAATTTCCAGCAAGTTTTTACGTGGCATCATGGAGGCACTTTCTTCGTGCTCTTTCGAAACTGAGTGTCAAGACCTCCATTTGCTGATTGTAAAGACCAGTTGGGTCCAGCATGCCTCCACAGACTCAAACCGATCAATGCCAGTACATTAGGTGAATCTTGGAGAAACAAATCCTTTAGTCTTTTGGCCTGGGATTATCTACGTTCACCAGCGAAGAATGTGTCGTTTTTTGAAGGGTATCTAAGACTGGCAATGTACACCCGAATTAATGAAGTAAAAACCCCACATCCCAGATTCCTGATGTCTGGTGAACCGCCTCTCCGGCCAAAAAACTTGACGAAGTGGGGATCTACAGATCTACACATCTATGTCAACTGCGGTTGATAAGCAGGGATTTATTGATGAACATTGGGTTTTAACAGGATTTAAAGTTAATTTTATTAGGAACAAAAAAACACCAAAGATTGGGTCTTGATGGTACTAGAACTACAGTTCATGGGGATCATTACTGGCTGGTGGTTTGGAACGTGTTTTTTTCCATTCAGTTGGGAATGTCAGCATCCCAACTTTTCCGAACTCCATCATTTTTCAGAGGGGTAGGTCGACCACCAACCAGCGGTTCATGGGGATCATTAGTTGGTAAACGAACTTGGGGCCTTGGGCACCACCAAGCTCATTGGATGTAGATTTTCGATGGGAAATCCCAAAAGACATATTTCCAAGCGACTGGATGGGTAGAAACTTATCCAGTTTTTGTTGCCATGGAACATACCCCCTGGTAAACGTTTACATAACTATGGGAAATCAACATGCTATGAATGGGTAAATCAGCTATTTCTATGGCAATTTTCAATGCTATGTTTGTTTACCAGAGGGTAACCATAGCAACAGTTTTTTTGATTACCCAAGATTGACCATGATAAATAGTTGGTGAACATGATATCCCCTGGATTTTTTTTTTAAGAACCAGCCAGAATCGCCTGTTTGGATGGTTTTCCATCCACTACCTCTGAGGAACGAAGAGCAGGAACAGAAGACTTTGGCCGAGTTTTTCCCTCAGAACCAGCCAGTTTAATAGATGTTTTTTTAAGTAAACCATCAGGAAATATCCTTACAATGTGGTGCCCCCAAGATAGCTAAGTTGGTGCAAATAACTCTAATAATTAGGACTTATGGTAAATAGATTGAACTAGTTAATGGGATTATAAACCAACAAACACCACTGGGGCGGCACCACCTGCAGTATAAATCAATCAACTCTTGTGTTTTCACCTCGATGAGTACTGATTCTCCTTCGTGAAAGTTCCATTAAGAGCAAGTCCGCAAGTCTCCCCACTTATGACCCATGAAAACCCCTTTTCTGATATGCTATAATCATGTACAATGTGCGTAAAGCAATAATAAACCATCCCCCCAAAAAAAAAAATACTTGGTATAAATAAACCATTCCCAGTCATGGGTGGTTTATGGCATTGTTTGACTCACATAAACTCAACGGTAATTTCAGGATCCTAAAATGGAGGTACTGTGCCATATAAGGCCATATTTTGTCGGGATATTCTCTTACATAGGCCTTATATAGGCCTTATACATTTATGTATATATATATATATATGTGTGTATATATATATATGGTAGGTACCTCCAATTTAGGTTCCTGAAATGACCATGATAAACTGGTCAAAAGGCTTTGAAGGTCAAGTCATCCGGTCCCAGGCGTTCGGTCCACAAGAACGTCAAGCCGTCAGATGTTCGGGCGCCTTTTTGAACCAACTGGAGGTTTTCTTGTCTGGTTGGTGGTTTGGAAAACTTATATTTTTCCATGCAGTTGGGAAGAATAATCCCATTTGACTATTTTTTTTTTAGATGGGTTGAAACCACCAACCAGATGCTGTTTTTTTCGCAACCTGGAGCGTTAAGCTGCTAAGCCCAATAAAAGGGGGGTGGTTCCTGAAATAGGGATACCCCCAAATCATCCAAGTCATGGATGACCACTGTAGTATTGAAACCTATGGTTTTGGGCATTCCCCATTTTTGAAAATGTCCAAATGGGGGGTTTAATACGGAGTAATGCCAACCCATGAATAAGCCCCGGCTGTTCACTTGGGGACCATTTAAGGATGATCAGTTGATCAGTATTTGGGGATGCACCCCCCGGAGTAGAAACCGTGCTTTATGAATCCGGAGTTCACAGTATTCATGGTTTTTGGACCAACCAAAGGTTTACCCATGGGACTATGGGACATTAATCTAAGAAAACAACTTACTGGTGCGTTTTACGTAGGGTTGCTGGATGGGTTGGGAATGGGGTTGCTGGGATGATAAAAATGATAGTTCGCCAGTGGATCATTCCCGAAAATTCCCTGCGTAAAACGCACCAGCAAGACAATAATGTTAAGTAAACATGAGAGTTCAATGGTTTAATGGTGTTTGATTTACCACAAAGAACTGGGTAAACCAACTGGTGATTGGTACTTTGATACTGAGTATTGAGTTTGCATTTTGACGGGCCATGAATATATAATATACTTACGTAGTATTAAAGATTTCCCAACAATAAATCATGTGTATATGTTTGAATTTTGTTCAATATGTTATCTATCTTTCACAAATGTATACCTTAATATGTAAGCATTGATATATCATTTTGGAGCTAACATCTCTGTGCATGCTATAATAGCTGCACTTTCGAGCCGAGCTGCCTCGTCTCCCATTTGTGGTTGCTGCGTTTTTTGGGTCCGGAGGTGAACATGGAAACCGCAGGAACTAACCACACCAAAGCTATATATCCCCCCTAAAATGCTGCCTTGCCGTTGTTCATTTGCGGTTTCTTTTCACATGTCTGAGATGCAGCAAGGAGATGGTTCAATTGGAGTATGACATTCAAAGGTGATGATGTGATGGGATTATAACGATACTCTACCACTATTCATCAAATAAATCCCATTCAATGGTTATTCAACGGAGATACAAGTTAATGGGATTATATTGATTATACAGGCGGCTCTAACAGTTTGAAATCAACCAGTTTTCGAAGTTTTCGATGGATTGACTTGAAGAAAAAATGGTTCCATCCCCTCAGTTTGTTTTGGAACATCGGGATGTTTCATCCCCGCTGTGGTACATCGGCAGGGATTGCAACCTGTTGTGCTTCCTTATCCAGCATCATTTCCAGAGATGATGAGTGGTTTGATTGAAGTCCCTTTTGCCACTTGCGAAGGTAAAATCTCAGTCAAATGGTATCAAATTGCCGAGTTTTGTACAATAGCATTTTGAATGTACTATTCTATTTGTTTGGAATTGGATATACATGGATATACATATATACGTTTATAAGTGGTGATTTTCAATATTCACTGTGACTGTTTTGCCGTTCTGGTGATTTATCCATATTGACCCGTATCTTTCCTATGGGCTTAAACCACCAATCACGAGCCAAATCTTGTTGGTAACAATCGTAGTGCAGGAAGAATCATGCATTTGTGTTAGAAAATATGATTTCCTGGGAAATTCGCACGCATATAGTTGGTGTACATAGCTCCATGGTTCTTAGCTTTGAATTCCTGGCTTATTTTTTTTCATTTGAAACTCACAAGTGTATGATCTTGGTGGCTTTTGTCCAAGCCGGCGGTATCCCAAAGTCCCAATCTTTGAGAAAATGAATGAATGAAGGGAAAACGAAGAAAGTAATTATCAACTTCGAAAATGAAGGAAAACCAAAGGAAAATTGGAAATAAAGGAAAAACCAATGGGAAAAAACAACAACAATGGAAAATGAAGGAAAACGAGGAAAATGAAGGAAAACGAAAAGGAAATAAAGGAAAACTAATGGAAAATGAATTAAACGCGAGAAAATTACAAAAAAAGGATAGGAAAAGAAGGAAAACGAAAGGGAAATAAAGAAAAACAAAGGGAAAATGAAGGAAAACAAAAGAAAATGAAGGAAAACCAATAACATGTTTTTACGGCAAAAAAACAATCAAGAACCAAACAAAAACCTAAGAAAAATCATCGCCCTTTGATTTATCCCAGGGATCTGGTCATGGTTTCCCACATGATGTGAATGAATGGATTACTCATTGAACTACCAACTATTAAACATGATGAAAACACATTCAATGAATGTTTTTGTTTGGTTTACCACATTATGCAAGTATCATTCCCAAATTGGAACCACTAGTATTAATAATTCACCCATCGTAGCCGTTGATCATATTATTCAGTCAGATTAAGCCAACAAGAAATAGCCACTGGATATACTGGTATACTGTATGTATACTATGGTTTGCCCACCAACTGCAATATAGATTAGCTGGTTGGTGGTTTGGAACATGAGTTTTATTTTCCCATATATTGGGAATTTCATTATCCCAATCTGACAAACTCATATTTTTCAGAGGGGTAGGTCAACCACCAACCAGCAATGGTAGTTCACCAAGTATTGCTTACAGTAATACATTACCAATTTAGTAGGTCAACCACCAACCAGTTAACCATTCATTAAGCATCCCATCTGGTCAATGGGAATTTCAGGATCCTAAAATGGAGGTACTGTACCATATAAGGCCATAGTTTCTGGGGATATTCCCTGAAACTAATGCCTAAAAAATAGGCCTTATATATGGTAGGTACCTCCAATCAATCGGATCCTGGAATGGCCATTGATCTGGTCCAATATCCCATTCAGATCCAGATCAGGTCAGTGAATCCATCCATAAGCTCTTCGAAGATGCCAAGCAACGACATCAACGTCTCAGCGAGAGACGTGCCTGGACCGATTCGATTCGTGGACGTGTTCTATGGATGGCCGGCCCAAAAGAAGACTTACCCTCTGGTTATTTAACATAGCCATGGAAAATGGCATAAAATAGCCCATTTATAGATGGTTTACCTATTAAAAACGGTGATTTTCCATGGCTATGTTAGTCAAAACCAGATGGTATATGGAAAGCCCACCCCACATTCAAAACACGCCTCGAATTTGACCCTACCCTGTTCTGCGGTAGGGTTAGGTTATAGCAATGTTCAATTCATCATGAACTCAATAGCCATATCAAATCCACCATAATTTTATTATTATATCATTAGTTCAGGCTCACATTGGTGTCATATTTAATGGTCATACACAGCCTCCGGTGATCATAAGCCATGAGCGGAATAGCCATGAAACATGGGCATGGTCCCCCAGCCCACAGCCCAACGATTTTTAAAGAAATATCTCCATTTCCGCTTGATCGCTTCGTTATACCATGTTAGACCCATACTATCCCCTCCGTTGTTGGTGAGTCTCAAACGAATATATATTGGTTTCAGTTTCAGCCATTAAACATGGGGGTCTTCCAAGATTACAAACCAATTGCTGGTTAAACTTGATTAAACCCCCAATTTCCTCATTGCTCAAAGAAAACACGTATGGATGCAGGATACAGTTCCACTAGTGCTGACTTTCTCCATAGTTGTAGGGTTTTATTTTCCCAACTTCCGACGGGTACTACAAGTATCGTGGTTCTTCCATGTTCTTCCCACTAACTTTAACTGCACCCGCAAGTAACGCTTTGTGTTTCACGAAAATCGCACATGGATTCGACATAGATCTCCAGCAAGCGCCATTTTCGTTTTGCCATCTACAGTTGATGTGAAATCCCATGGCTTAAAGCCATGGCTGATGGGCCCAAATTCCCAAGGAGGATCACCTCCGATCCACCGGCTCCAAGGTGAACAGATGCTGCAATTGGAGCTGCAGGTCAGAGTCGCGACCAGCGGTTGTTCACGGTGGTCTACGTACGACGTCGGTTGGTTTCACTGTAGGGTTTTTTTTGCTCCTCTGACCCGTTTGAACTGTTTAGAATTCTCTGGGTTTTAAGATATTAACTTTTGGATAGATATGGTAATTATTAAGATATATCTATCTGTTTTTGATATTATTAAGATATGTTTTTTCAACATGGCGATGGATATGGATAGATTTTATGGTTAGACAAAGGTTGATGTTTTTTGGGATTTCTGGTGGATATTCCTGCTTGTTTTGTTGTGGTCAAAATTAAGCACCCCTCGACTGTGCAAAGATACACAAGGAAAGTCCTACTAAGATCAGTAGTGGTAAATTTAAGCCTCTCGATTTTTTTGGTGGTTAGTATATCTGATTGGTGGTTTGGAACATTTTTCCATATATTGGGAATAATGATCCCAACTGACTTTCATATTTTTCAGAGGGGTAGGTCAACCACCAACCAGATATAGTTTACTCTAAAGTCTTGTATTCGCATAAACAGCATGAGTTCGCCATACTTCAGACCTTGGTTCTTCTGATCGAACCCTTTGCCATGGAGGTACTGAATGGAGAGTCGCTGGTATTGATACTCTGCAACCACTGTGAGCCATACATTCTGGTAAACGTTAACAAAAAACTATGGAAAATCACCATTTTGTAGCTGGGAAAACTCACTATTTCTATTGCCATTTTCAATAGCAAACTGTCACAAATTACCAGAGGGTAACAACTATGCAAGAGTGATTGGCAGCAATCCACACCCGCAGTACTAAGCTACACCTGTCATCCAGGACTCATAATGAGGATCAGATTGATTTGGCGGAATTTGATCACAACCTCATGTCAATGGCCATTTCAGGATCCTAAATTGGAGGTACCTAGCATATGTAAGGGGATATCCCCACAAAATATGGCCAGAAATATGGTACAGTACCTCCGTTTTAGTATCCTGGAGATCTCCCATTGATCATGGAAAAACCACGACACCGTAGAATGATGGTGACCTGGTGGATGGATTGGGGGGAACATTTTGGGAAACTGTCCCAAAATTGCCGGACTGTTCAGGTTAGTTGATTAGTTTAAATCAGCCAGATTGATGCTGATGATGATGATGATGACTGGTTGGTGGTTTGGAATATGAATTTTATTTTTCCATTTCAAATATGGGATGTCATCCTTCCCAAATTGACGAACTCATATTTTTCAGAGGGGTAGGTCAACCACCAACCAGGTATGTATATATATATAATATGTTATAATCCCATCATATAACCATATATTATAATCACTATTATTGTTTTTTTAACCGCTATTTTTATTGAAACCAACCAGTTGACGATGAGGGGAATTTTTACTTCACCCATGGCAGCTGGATTCCATTAGTTCACTCCGGGTCGCCAGATTTTGATATTCAACCCTGTGTTTTTTGTTTTGATCGACAACATTGGAGATTCCGCATGTGTGTATATGTATAATATATATATATATGATACAATATATCTAATATAAGATATATATACCATATATTTTCATTTACATATAATTATACATATATATATATATGTATAATATAATATATATAATATACATATAAGCGTGTACGATATATTTTGTTTTCTATATATGTGCACAGTGTTATAATTATTGTGTGTAACTCCTCTACTGTGTATAGACAAATCAATAAGCAGGCTTCTTTTGAACTGATTAGACAAATAGATAAATCATGATAACTAGATTTGCATACAGATGAATGGATTTAGATATGTGTATAGAATTGGGTTGATAAATATATAGATAGACTTGAGAAGATAAGATTACAGGACAAGTTCAGCATATAGATGTGCGACTCCTCTTTCATCCGTGGGGATTACATTTCCAAAAATGGAGGTATTGGACCATACAAGGGGATGTTTTGTGGTGATATTCCCTTACATAGGCCTTATATAGGCCTTATATATGGTAGGTACCTCCAGTTTAGGTACCTGAAATGGCCCTTTTTGTGGTGGTATTCCCTGAAATTTCCCGAACATATAATTTTATATATGGTAGGTACCTCCAAGAATTAGTACCTTATGGTACAGGATGGCGCCCCCCAGCGACATTAACTTTGTTGATTTATGGTCCCCTTTAACTAGTTTGTGAACTATCCCCCTAATCAACCCAAACGTGCAAGGTGGTGCCCCACCAGTTATAAATGGCTTATAATCCCACTAACTATAGCTGGTTGGTGGTTTGGAACATGAATTTTATGATTTTCCATTCAGTTGGGAATTTCATCATCCCAACTGACTCATATTTTTCAGGGTAGGTCAACCACCAACCAGATATGTATATGTTATAATCCCATCATATAACCATATATAATCACTATTATTGTTATTCTAACCACTATTATTATTGAAACCACCAACCAGATATATCACCCATAAACCAACGTGAACTTGGACTTCTTTGCTTCATCCCCTGGGCCACCGTGTGCAGGAGCTGCAGGCCATGTCCATCCACTCCATGCCGAGCTCCGTTCGGGGAGATTTCGGAGATCGACTGCATCAGGAGGGGCGGAAGCCCGGAACCGGAGTCGGTACCGGAACCGAGATCCGGTAAAACCAAGGGTGTGCTATTGAAAATGGCCCATGTTCTGTTGATTTACCTATTGAAAATGGATGAACATGGTGATGTTCCTTGATTTGTGTTACTAGAGGGTATATCCCCAAAATCCTTCACTTTTTGGGAAGGGATTCATGTCAAGAAGAAGAGTTATTCATGGAATGGTGGTTTGAGAGGGTATGATATAGACATGGTTTCGAAACTGCTGGAAAATGATGCTTTAATATGGTTTAATTTAGAAAAAATGAGGATTTAATGAGTATGTTTGCCAAAAAATAATTGGGGACACCTGGGTTTATGAGGGATTTTGCCATGGCACATATACATATATATATATATTTATTTATTTATTTATGTATTTACATATACATATATATATATATTTGATCATGGAAAAGATTTGCCACCGAAATACTGTATGATCAAAGAACATGTTTGTGAACTAGAATCACACTGAAGTGGATCTGACCATGGATGTGGATTTTTACAAACGAACATGGAGAGATTTTGACAGCCAAAGATTGAGTTTTCAGCGAATTTTCTTGGGAAAATGGCGGAATTCCCTCAAGGCAAATGGTGATATTTCCCAGCACCAAAACATTTTTATCAACAGACATGGGGATGTTATGAAATTGATAAAGCAACATGTTGTCATAGGGACTCACTCAAAGTAGTGGACAGTGATTTTAAGCAACAAGACTGGTGGCTTTCACATGATGAATTTCAGCAACCAACTGGGGCAATTGGGATGGTTCCCCCTGAGTAATGCTGGAAAATTAGCTGGAGTCTGAGTCCCTATGAGATTTTTTGCGGTTGCCTCAAACACCGCAATGGTTAAAATCTCTATATGTGGATGTTACCACAGGAAAGTCACAAGTGAAGAACTGTTCACTGCCATGTTTTTTTTGGAGGCTAATGCTATTCAATAGTTTGTTTGTTGCCAATGAACAATGGATATTCCTGGGATATGGGGAAACCTTGGAGGATCACCAAACATCTCGGTGCCGAACTAACCACGAATACTGGATGTAGGTGAAAAATCCCTGGCTCATCCAGTGGGATAAGTAGGGTTAATCCACGAATCCAACTGGGGTGAACTAACCTACTTAGACTTACTAAGTGAGATGAACCACCAAGATGGGGATTGTTTTTTTAGGCAATTTACCAATCTATAAAGGAGCCATGCCGTCTGGTAAACAAACATAGCTATTGAAAATGGCCATTGATAGTGGATTTTCGCATTAAAAATAATGATTTTCCATACTTATGTTAGTTTACCAGAGGGTATATGTTATAGCTATGCTAAATATAACCAGAGAGGTCGCGTCATGGTGCCTTGAGCAGTGGCTTAACCCTGGATATCTCGTTTTTTGATGTTTTTTTGATAATCTGTTTCCATAGTGACCCATGATGATCAGCTGGGCTACCCTCTGGTAAACGTTTACATAGCGAACTGGAAAATCACCATCTTTAATGGGTAAATCAACGATTTCTATGGCCATTTTCAATAGCTATGTAACAGATTACCAGAGGGCACATTACTCCTCCCGCCATACGGAAGGTGAACCCGGGTGACTCTCAGGGCTTCTCCGCTTGGCGAAAGTCCAGGATTAGACGGTGTTCCGAAAAAACAACCGCCATGTACCGAGGTGTTCCCAGCCAACGTTTGATGATCGGGAGGCTCTAGCTAGATGGGCCATGGAGTTAGTTAACCAATTAGTAAATGGATAAACAAATTGGG
The DNA here is from genome assembly GCA_947184155.2 of Cladocopium goreaui. Classification (NCBI taxonomy): domain Eukaryota; class Dinophyceae; order Suessiales; family Symbiodiniaceae; genus Cladocopium; species Cladocopium goreaui. The sequence continues at coordinate 222,429 of CAMXCT020006733.1, read as the reverse complement.
ATATAGAGGGTAACAAATCCCCAGTTACTAACCAGTTAGCTAATCCCATGGCCCATCTAAGTAGCCATCCCCCCATCATTTTGAAGGGCTTTTGTTACCGCAGGGATTCCGATCGTCAAAAAAAAAGCGGCCGCAGGAGGCAAAGAATCGCGACATGCGGATGCTTCAAAAGAAGGAAGAGGCAGAGACCGACTGGATGGATGTTTGAAGAACTCTGAACGTACAGCTCTGATAATGGATGGATCTGTTGAGATACCCTCCGGTAAACAAAAATCCTAAAATCACCGTGCTGTTTGTGGGTAGATCAGCTATTTTCTATGTGCCATGTTCAGTAGCTATGTTAAAATTCCAGAGGGTAGTAATTGTATTTTTTGATGTAAATGGTGATATTTCTCAACTCAGCCAGCTAAAACCAACTATTTGTTGCAGAGTATCAAAAGAAGAAAGAAGCACAAATTCAGCAATCAATGCCCAGTTGACGGTTGGTGCTGAATGGTTCCGTCCAAGTTTCCGGGTGGGGCGCCTCCAAAGAGGAGCGCAGGCTTGCAGTCCGAGAGCAGCAATATCAATGTATATGTATGTTTACTTGTATATTTATTTATATTATTATACTTTGATATTTTATATATATACACGTTTATTTACGTTTTTTTTGATATATATATATATATTAATATATTAATATATGTATATATATATTAATATATGGTACCCTCCAAAGCATGCATGCATACATTTATTTGTATATATATATGCGGAGGTCAAGTTACATGGGTTATTTTCCCTTTCGACAAGGGCAACCTGCTGAAGCCGAGTGCTTGTTGCAAAGCAAGATCGTCAATCGCACTACCCAGGCTGCTGCGCTCCAAGGTATTCTGATGGTTATATCGACGTGGTTGGCGGCTTGTAGTAAAAAGGGCTTGTCTCTACGGTATACCTCTATATAGAAAGCTATTGAATATTGGTTTATCGCCATGTTCCCCAGGTTTTTTTTAAGCCAACATTTCTTGATCTCGGCCGTGCTTTCTTGGCGTCTTGGTGGCTGCGTTTAACTTGCTGGCGCGTTTGGGTTGATCCCAGAGCAAGCAACGCACGGTTAGATACCCAAATACATCCCACTTATACGAGTATATGACCGCTCACTAACCGCTTACAAGTGTTAGTCGCCAATGATTGCAGGTTTGTTCCAAACATCTAGGAGTGACAGCTGCAAACCCAAGAGGGCGCAGACCCTGGTTGCATTCACGCTGGGTTGTGCTTTTCATGATTTCTTCAAGGCTTATATATTTGATGACCGGATATCTCTTGTCCTTTCCAGTTGCATGAAACGCTGCAGACAGCGCACTATCAGGGTTGATGGCGCCCATTTTGCTGTCACCGGTTGTCCGTATTCATGAAAGCTTTTCAGGCACAGCTTTGTTTATGGTTCCCCTTCAATTCTGGTGGGACAGCCAACAAAAGCTGGACCACTTCTTGTTCCAGTGTAAAAGCTCGATGAACCCCTAGAAAAAAAGTCACGCCAAATCCAACCAATGAATGTTCCTTTCCACATTGTGGATTAGATATTGTTTGGGTTCTGACTGCCAGACCCCCATTGGCCAATCCCTTTTTTGGTTTCAAAGAATGCATGGGCAAACCTTCTGCCATGAGCCAACCAAACTCAGGATAAATCCAGGCAACTCCAAGATAAGTGCATGATATAATTGGAATATAATTGCAAGGAGTATCATAATTTCGCGCACATCCAAAAAAACAAGCAAGTCCAAGAAGTCAGAATCGAAGAGATGCCTATGATAATTCCAAGATACTTCCAAGTCGATTCGGGAAAAAATCGAAGAAATTTTCAAGGTTGGGGAAAGTTTGGGTTCATTGAAGTTTGAACTTCTGACACAGACGGATGCATTAGGATTAAGACACCGAACCAAGGTTGTTCCCAGTCAGAAGAAATATCTAGAGTCACGCTGGAATTTTGTTGCTCCTTTTGACTACACCCTAGTCTAAAGAGTGCCTCTATAATGAAAGCAGTACCTAGAGATTAGAGAGCATCAAAAACTTCATGGCGGCTTACTGTTTTGAAGTCGTGTGGGTCGTAATCCTCAAGCTAGATCCAGTCAATGTTTCCGAAGCATTTGGGCCTGATGCTGAGTGAGTCTGAATGAGTGTAATGATTGATAGCCGGGTGTTTGTATTTTTCTGTGGGATGGCATCAGCATTGCTGCTGCTACGGTGCCCTAGTGGGCGGTTTCAAACCATGGGTTTTGCATGTCCACAGCGGGGGTGATGAATCATTATTTCAAATGTGGGGAAGAACTCATGTTACATATTGCTTGTTTTTTATTGGTGTAAAGCAAAGATTGCATTAAATTGAGTTATGTTTTGATACAAGCTTCCTCCGCTACCAGACAGCAGGGCCAAAAACGACCAAATTGTTTCCAAACATGTTTTGTTTGGTTTCAGTTTTCACAAGTTTTCTGATTTCAACAATGATGGTGTCCGAAAAAAATTGCTTATAATTAATCCAAAGTAGTTCTGCAACCAGAGTGAAACGGTACGTACATGTTTCCAGGAAGAGCTAAGATGAACTAAGTGGTCAGTGAGTGACGGGGGTAAACCCGAATACAGCCCACATGTGCGGCTTCTGACCTGCTCACTGCGACCACTGAACTATGTGCTGCAACATCTAAGTAGCCGTAACACATGGTTTCGATTGATGAGATAAACAAGGGCCAACACATGATTGTAAATTGGGTTGGAAACATCAGGGAATTAATTAGAGCTGCAAATTCACCTGATCGCTCTGATCCCCACCTTGAAGTGATGATAAACCATCTTTAGTTTTCATTTCATGTATTTTCCCGAATTTTGTTGGCCACACTCCTCCAAGCCAGCAAAAGTTGGTGTTTCCACAGCATGTGTGCTGGTGGTGTTGACTGAATCGGAGTCAGTGCACTGTAGTGAGTGATAGTACCAAGCAACTTCTTGTGTGGGATGGCGCAAATATTTCTTAGCAGCGCTCTTTAATTTGGATGTGCGTTTGTAGTTCGCAGTTTCAAAAAAAACATCGCTTGGGTGATTAATCATTATTTCAACTGTGAGCCATGTCCCACATCAGAAACCCATGGAAAACCATGGATCCCAAAGTATGACGTTGTTCACTGCCAGAAACCATGGTCAATAACGACCAAAATGCTTCAACATGTGCAGTTCTCTGGCATTTTTTCGCCATGCCAAGTTGGAACCCCTGTGAATGTACTGTGCCGCTCATGTGAATAAATCCTGTTCAAGGTGGCGCGGCTAAAGCCCTGGTCCACACGTTTCCTTTTGATACATGGACCGTTTGTGTAATGTGTATATATTTATATATATATACAAGTTACAACCTGACTTTCACATTCCACGCGCCTATTTCAACAATGAATATAACATGGTTAAAGCCTATTTTTGCGCACATTCAAAGTTATTTGGCTCATGTGCCCTCTATTGGTTTTTAGGTAGTTGCTAATGCCAACATGTGTTTTCAATGCACGTATATGACTAGGATTGTGCATATTGACATATATTTGCCTAACCTTCAAACCTATACCTTCGTCTATTCGCGTGTTAACATTTATATAGATATACATTTATTTATATATATACATTATGCTTTTTAATGTCTCCACATTTAAATATACATATACAGCGATGTCCAGGATTTGCATGCATGTTTGATTTTTAGCTGTCTGTGGACATATAGCAGACTAAAACCTCAAAGTATTGTCATGTATACATGCATGCATACATCCGCACACACACATACGTACATACATACTTATATCTATACACGTATTCATACTTTTTCACACTTTATATTTACAAATATTGATTGAAATGTATACACATGCAATGCGCACTTCCGCTTACAATTTTCATCCTTTGTTCACTTACGATACATGTCCAACTAGCAGTTTTTGTAGTGCATGTTTAGTTATGTATATATATATTTTTTTCATTTGTATTTAGATTTGTCACGAAACGTTGTTTCTATCAATATTTCCTGAATATCCAAAGAGGGAGATGGAGTTTGTCAAAAGAGATGAAGTGCATAAACATACCATACCTGTATGTTGTTTTGTTTCACCATATGTCTTCAGCATTGCGAATCTTTAATATGCAACATACACATTCATATGTATGATGGTCCTGGAGCCCTGTGAAGGATTTACACTGACCAACAACGTTTTTCAGGCATTTTTCTATACAAGTAAAATACACTTTTATACATCCAAATTTGGCAAGACGTTCATATACATATACGTATAAATGCTTATTTATTAATTTGTTTACCCTATTTACCATGAATTACTTTGAACTATATATATACATATTCTTCGTTATTGATCATACATTTTCCAAAGATAGGCATGAAAATTGGCAGGCCGATCAGGCGGCCAAGACGCTGGCGAGTCGCTCCATGAGTTCGCCAGGCCGGGGGAGGTGGGTACCAAATGGTCCTGGGAAAACCTTTGCTTAGGACCATGGCCAATCCGATTGGTGATGAAAATGGATTAGTAAGTCAACCGCAGTCACTTTACCTATTTTTAGTTCATCATTTAACATGAAATTGTTGTTATATTAACTATTCTGATTGATACCTGGTGCTTCATTCCACGAATCCGCTGCTAGGTTTTATCCCTGCTTCATCCGGTGGGATAAGTAGGGTTAATCCACTTGCAACTGTGGTGAACTAACTTGCTTACGATTCACCATAGTCTACGGTGGAATAACCTAAACAATTTACAAAGCGGACCCCCGAGCTGTGTTTGTGGGTTGATAACTATCACTAATTGCAGTTTTAAAAGTGCACATCATGGCCCTAGCCCTCATTGCTGGAGCTGTATGCCAACTTAGCTAATGGTTTTGGACCCCCCCCAACTGTGTAAGAAACAAGCCACAAAAAAAAACTAGCGGGAAGCTACCAGCAATTGGAGACATCTGAGAATAATGTTCGGGACGTAACCGGACTAACCTAGGTTAGCGACCCGGGCCAATCAACCCAATGAGCTGAACTGCAAGTTGACCGCCCCGTCGGTGGCATGAAAAATGCTGCATCGGTGGCCAAGCATGCGCCAACGGGAGGCGGCAACGCGGGAGCACCAAACCACCAAAAGCAGGCCTCAACCGATGCAACTGAAACTGATGCACTCCGGAAAGGAAAAAATGCACAGCCAAGCGAGGTCCCGCTCATGAAACGGCCAGCTTCACTCGTCGTCCGCCTAGCATGGTTTGCAGGTGCACTCATGGCTACGGCAGCTGGATCTGGCCAACCTGGACTATGGCAGCTGGATGTGGTGTCCAAAGTGGATATGACGGTGTACAACCGCCTGTGACAGGTGGATGTGGCCAACCTGCCCCTCCATGTGGCCTCCAACCTGGATATCATGAAGGTGTACAACGACCTATGGCACCTGGACCTGGACCTGTATGACCACCTATGGCAGAGAATCAAGCCATGTGGTGGGGCCAAATATCAATGAACTTCTGATGGCTTACGCAAACATACACAAACCAACTTACCTAAAGAAAATAGAACTGTTCTATCCTCATACTCAAAAACCAACTTACCCATCATAAAACAAATGCTACAGATTCCAGTACGACCCCATGTGTTTTGCTCATATTCTGAAATTTGTTTAAAGTTCAAGATGGTTGTTGGTTGAATTTCCAGCCAAAAATGTTCCATTCGCATTTTTTCAATTCGATGCCATTTGGTGGCTCATATCCGTATGATTGGTTGTCAAACCCAAGGTTTTTCTTTAAACAATGAAATTTAAATCATTTTCGATCAGTCTATGTGGTTATTCCTTGAAGTGTTTTTTTTGTTTCTGTTTTCGTGTTTGTTTATTTTTGTCGCCATCGTCGTCCTCGTCGTTGTTGTCCTCTTAAACAAACATTTTTTTGCTTGGCCGAAATTCACACTTGAAATCCCAAGTAAACCCTGATTTGTGGCGGTTCAATCTCTCCCATTTTGCCAATCTTTTCACGTTTCTTCAAATCGTATCGTTACAGGACTCCGGCCGGGGGATGCTTTCAAATACCTCTACCAGGCGAGCACATTTCACCGCTGGTGAAACCGGGCGAGCACATTTGGGGGGATGCACAAATCTCCAACTATTTTGGTGTGAATCGAAGTGTAAGTGGGTTTTGACCCACAACCACTTTACTCCGATTAAACACACAGTCATCACAAATCATGTCTTGTTGTTTGGCTGAATCATGGAGAAACTGAGTATAGGCTGGCGACTTGCATTCAAGTGTAAACCTTGTTTGGGTAGTTTCGTGTTGTATTTGTTTGCCAGCAGTGGGGTTGCTAACCAGCGAGATTTATTTTTGCAGGTTATTGTGGATCTTTACATAACTGACGAAAAGCCAATGATGTCAATTAGTGGGGGAACATGTGTGTGTGTGTGCGAGGTTGGACACGGATATGAGGCAAAGTTTTCAAATACCAGCCATGGAAAATGGATGATTTACCACGACAAACGACGAGGCCTGTCGATAGTTGGTTGGTTCATGCTTAAACCATAATTTATTTTCCATGGAAATTTTTGTACCCAAATGTTGCTAATCAACCCAAATGGTGGTTCTGATTCACAAGAATCGTGATTTCAAATTTCAAGGAGAGATTTGCCAACAAAAGTGCCATTGCTATGATGCTGGGACACCCCAAGCCCATGGACTCTTCCTGCACAGCTCCTGTGTTCGGAACTGCATGATCAGGGAAGGCTATGAGAAATTAATAGGGTTGGGCATGCCAATCTCATGTTTGTGACCTAGCATCGGGCAAAATTGTCACTGGTTGATAGTTTCAAGGTGGTGCCCCAGTTCGTTAGCTAAGTTGGTTTTTAACTCCAATAACTATGGTTTATGGTAGATATCTATATTTACTATGGTTTATAAACCAACTTTATAACTGTGGGGGCACCACCTTATATGTAAGTCATGTAATGTTAGGGGTTTATTGGGAAGGCTCCGAATGGCAGGACGCAGCACGGCGAGAAAAGTCTCTGTTGGAAAGGCCGAAGGGTGACAGCACATAGGATGTCATGTCCTCGTTCAAATCACAGGAGATTTTGATTTAACCTATATATATATAGAGGTGATTGGTGATTTGGCATGATTTTTTCCATATATTGGGAATAATCATCCCAACTCATTAATATTTTTCAGAGAGGTTGAAACCACCAACCATATATATAGGTTCGTATTTGTATATATATATATATGTATATGTATATATATTTATATATGTATTTATTGATTTACTGTAAATCAGAAGATTTTTCATGGGGTATTTTGAAGCAACCTTTAGCTCTCAAAATGCTGATTTAATGATGATCCTGCTTGGAGGGTGGGGTTTTAGGTGATCTGATTGCGTTGGGAGATCCCCGGGAATGGGGGACTTGATGACCAGACTTACATATAGTTACTAGGTTTGAAACATTATTTATCCATTCAGTTGGGAACAATCATCCCAACTGACTTTCATATTTTTCAGAGGGGCTGAAACCACCAACCAGTATATAAATGGGATAGTTGTCCAAGTTGTGTACACCCTACACCCGATGGCTATATTACTTTCATGAATGACAAGTTTGAAGGGACATATACACCATTTCCAACACATCAATATCCATAATATTCTTTTCACAGCTCATTGAAACCAAAAGGTGGGTTGGATTGCTAGGGGATTCCCACAACAAGGTTTTGGGCCACCAGCATCATATTACAACATATTTTTCAATTAACAATTTTCCCCATATTTAATCATTTATTTGATTGTATCTGAATTTATTTGACTTTATTTGAATTTATTTGCAGTGGGACCTCCCTGGGGTTATCAAGCAATACATAGCAATACATCATGTGACAAGCAAATGTGTTTTAAATCCTTTCACCCTAGAAACTCAACATTTGACAACACAAGGAAATATGATAACAGCTGACAGTTGGGCAGCAATTCTGCCGCTGGCCTCGGCAAAGTTGCTGTAAGGTTGCGTTAGTTTATTTGGTTTTTTCTTGTTTTTTTCTTGTTTTTTGTTTTTTTTCCAGCAAATTTGAGAGATTTTGAGATTTTTTTGAGATTTTTTGATTTTTTTGAGATTTTTTGTGTTTATTTGAGATTGTTTGGGATTTTTTGAGATTTTCTATGGTCCAGAAAAATATGCAATACAGAACCCAGTCTCACAAAACCACGTTTGAAAAACAACATCAGAGAAATTTTGAGATATTTTGAGTTATTTTATTTTATTTTTTAATAAAATTGGTTCCATTGTCCTTTTCAAATTTAATTTTATGTTTTTTCCATTTTTCATTTTTATTCATATTATTTTCATTATTATTCATGTTTTTATATTTTCATATTTTTCATGTTTATTCATATGTTTTATTTTTTCATATATTTTCATATGTTTGATTGGAAAAAACCATTGCCAATCTAGACCACTGCAGATCTAACCTACGTTTTGGTGTTGCTGAACAGCATATGAAATCCAACTCCTTTGAAGTGTCTTGAAACCACCGGCTGGGTCAAAGTTGCTAAGTCCATCAGTGATTACCTTCCAGTAAACATACCAAAAAATATAGATGGAACGCCCATGGGTTTCACGTTTCCATATCTATGTTGGTTTGCTGGGTGGTATTCCATGGAATCAGTCACAACTAATTCTTGTGTCTTCAGAATATCGAATCGAAGATTCACGAATATCCTCATTGACATTACTTTAAAAAAAATATATAAAAGTAACCCATCTAGCAAAACTAGACCAAAAAAAACATTTGCCACTACTTTATTATGTCTGTGTGATTTATATGTCGTTTTTTTCTCTCTAACTCGCGGAGCTGCTCTGTATATCCAGCGGAGAGACGTCTGTTGATGTCTGTCACCAGAAGCCAGGCAGAAGAGGCAACTGGAGGCGGAGTTGGAGGAGACATCTGTCGAAGTGTCGGAGATCATCGGAATATCATGGGAATCTGATGGGAGTATTTGGGAATATGATGGAAGTCTGATGGGAACCTCTGGGCCTGCTGTTTTTGATGGGGTTATAGGTGGGAGAAATATAGCTATCCTGAAGATATTTGATGGGAAACTAAAAGCATGGTGATTCAAAAAATATACCTGGATTTACGATGATTTTGTTTCGTTTCCCAATGGGAAATCCACTATGGGGAATGTGCTTCTTTGTTGAGAGGGGTCTGCAAATCGTCGTAGTTTCCCAAGCATCCCCAGCCAATGAGGATTCTGAATGAATCATGATCCAAAGCCATCCATTGTTGGTTAATCAATAGCCCATTCAGGTACCTAAAATTGAGGTACTGTACCATATAAGGCTAAATGTTGTGGGGATTCTCCCTTAGGCCCTAAAAAATAGACCTGATATATGATCATATATGGTAGGTACCTCCAATCAATCGCAACCTGAAACGGCCAAGGAGTTAATGTCGGGTTATAGACCCATTCTTCAGCATTGATCTACGATATTCTACGGTTAAGGTTGATCTGGATTTCACCAACTTATGGAGAAAAGAGGTGATGCAGAATGGCTCGGTACCACAAAACCATTTCTGTCAATACTAAAATGGTCATCCATGACTTGGATGATTTTGGGGTAGCTATATTTTAGGAACCCTTCAAATTAGTATGATTAAATATGATTCATGGTCCAGGTAAATACATAGGTTCATGATTCCTGGGGTGATCCCAGTCCTTTTTGCGGTTGGCAACTCGCAACAAACGCAACCATGCTGAAATTCAATTGACCCGACTCGGCTACAGTGGGCCAATCTGGGGCAACCATGTCTTTTTCCCCGCAAGATATCATGCAAATTTCTGAAAATACATGAAGATACGGTGGATGGAAGAAATCTGCACCAGTTGATAGGCGGTTTATCCCATTATTTTTAGGGTTTCAACCATCCAGGTGATGCAGGATTTCTTCCATCCACAGTATGATGAAACATGTACATGTCCCACTAGACTCTTTTGTGAGTTCCTTCACCCACCTGCTGACAGGCTCACAGTGACACAAACACATCCATTCAGGGAAGATCTTCAAAATGGTCTTGGGGCATGTTTCCTTGGGGCGTGAGATCCACCACAATTTCCCAATGGTTCCAGAAAGCCCATGGCAAGTCATGAGCCCACAGTAGGTTGAAGCAGCAGATCTTGGTAACGATTGGAGCTTTTCTTCATGTTTTTTGGCAAGTTGTATGTGTATGTAGATATATGGTACCCAATTACTAAATCAATAGTGTGATTTGCTGACCCATTTAGGCTATTCCAATCTTCAGGACCAAGTCCCCATTGGTTCTTGCTATGTTTAACGCCTTGTGCGCTCATATATCTCCCATTTTGCTAGCACGTATTAGCTCTCAGCCCCCAACAGTATCCCATTGTCAAACACAGTATCCCATTATATTCAAATAGAGTTATTGTCGTTTCCTATCCAATACATCCCATTATTCCAGGATCAGATGGGAAATGTTACAGGAAACCTCCAAAAATGTGTGGCTTGAAACCATGGTTTCCACTCAAGATGTTCCTTCCACCCGTCCATTGAAAGTCAAATATCTGGCTCATTTGGTTGCATTATCACCCTTACAACACCCATGAATGTTGGTTAAACCCATTCAGAACCAGAGGGTCACTATTCATAACCATGTTTAACTGTTTAACCCCTATTAACTACTATTAACACCATAGCTCATCACCAAAAGAACTGTTAAAGCATGATACAGAACCCATAGTTCACTATGATCAACCCTTATTAGCCTTGATTTTCACGCCATTCAGCAGATTGCTATGTTTCGCCATGGACTGGGCCGCCCTGGCTGCCGCGCCGCCGCCGCTGGTGGCACCGCTGGTGACGCCCACGTTGTGGGCCCATGAGCCGGTGCCGCGGCACACTGTGCGGTGGAACCAACCATATTTGTAGGGTTAAGTTCTGGGATTTGTAGGGATTTATAGGGATTTTAGTACTGGGGAATGCTGGGGAGATGTGACATCTTTAGGCAAATGACTGGGATTAAACATATCAAACGGATTAAACTACCAATGGGAACAGGAATAGAATGGGGATTCTAACCAACTGGATATGAGTCTTGGCTGGTGGGCTTTCAGTCCTGACTATGTGGATACTATAGGCTATATATGGGTGCAGAGAAGAAGGCAGCGAAGGCAGAGACACATTGGGAGGGTTTTGGACGGCGCGTGTCAAATCCATATCTCGCATTCAAACCAATTGTTTTATGATCTGTCCAATGGGCTCAGCATTGCCCAAGCCGTCTCCAAAGAACTTGAGGAGCACACTCATCTGGCAGCTTCCAAGAGCGCTCCGGTGGGCTTCCGCTGCGGGGTCCTGTTGGCACACGTTTTCGAGCGCGGGCGGAACCGTGAAAGCATATCGTTGTTTCCTCGAGACACGTCACTCAACATTACAAGGTGGCTGCGTGTCGTCTACGCGCTACTGCTGCTGGTTCAGGCTTTTTTGGCACTTGTCGGCAGTTGCCCCCACAAGAACCTTGGCTGCGGTACTGGAGCATAGTCTTGATGTCATTGTACTGGACTCGCTGTCGAACTTCTGGCCTACTCCTCGCCTGTTGTTGATGTGGCCCTTGGCCAGAACTGCCATCCACACCTCGTCGTGCCCCATGCAAACCAGGACCGAATGGTTGCATGGCGTTTTGCGTTTAGCGCTGGAGGGTTCCCCTGTGTTACTCCTGGCAGGCCTTATATCCCCTTCGCATCCTGCCCTTGCTCTGGTCTTCCTGGCTAGCTTCGCCGGGCTGGGTAGTGCTTGCTTGCAAGTCTTGCTATTCATTCCACGGTATCGTCCAGGATCACACCGATGGCAGGCAACTAAAAACGATGCATGCATACATACATTCATACATACATACAGGCATACATACATACATACATACACACATACACACATACATACATGCATGCATGCATGCATACATACATACATACACACATACAGACATACATACATACATACATACACACATACACACATACATACATACATGCATGCATACATACATACAGACATACATACATACATACACACATACACACATACATACATGCATACATGCATACATACATACATACAGACATACATACATACACACATACACACATACATACATACATTCATTCATACATACATACTTGCAGACATACATACATACATACATACGTACTTGCATACACACGTACATACATATATACATATATACATGCATACATACATCCTTGCATCCTTGCATGCATACATACATACATACATACTGACATACATACATACATACATACCCTTCCCTGTCCTTTTCCCTTTACCTTTCTCCTTTCCCACTAAAACTGCAAAGCAGTGATAACCTATAGATGGCGCAATCCAAAATTGTTGTTTTCCAAACAAACTAAACCCCAAATTCATTGCGATCTTAATACTAAACTAAACTAACCTGGAGGACAACAGGCTGTCAACCCAATGTGATGGGAACATATAGATGGCGCAAATATCCCATTCGTTCAGGTGTCTATAGATTGCTAAATAAAAAATTAGCGCCACGCACTATCAGAATGTGGTATTTGGGACAGTGCAATCGGGATGGGATTATTCTACGGCTATCCAGGTTCTAGTATTCAGTCTGGCAATGAAACTTAGCCCATATATTCTGATTTCGAGGGATATAGCCCCAGAGAGAATAGAATGGGACAGTCGATCGTATGGAAGCAACAATTTGATGTGCCACACATTGCAAAAGAAAATTCATTTTAAAAAGTAGGTAAAATCCATAACTAATCATAACTTGTATATAATCGATATTTCTGATCTGATAGAAATCGGTAGTCTATTTATTTGTATTTTTTCCTAGGGGAGTTTTGCCTACCTTTCAATACGAAATCCATTGTTTATGTTATTGTTTTCCTGCTAAAACTACGCTGTGTAAAGGATGTCCCATTGTTTCAAATTTGGGCGTGTCATAAAATGGTGGATGTAGCAAAAACGGCCGTACTTTGGATCGGAAAAAGGCGTTGAGGGCCAAATCATTACTGCGTCCGCCCCATGCCTGTTCAGTTAATGGAGTTTCTATTCTGTTCTGATTGATAACGGTGTTTGATCGCAATTACCCAATACAGAAGGGATTATCATCATCCGTGAAATGGGATTGGCAATTGACTAACAAGTACGAGGGAATGACAGAGGGTTCTGAACATTGCCCAGATGCTGTTGCATGCTGCTGAGGGACGCAAATACTTCTCCCAAGGGTTTGAATTCTCGCGTTCCTTGCCAGTTCCCACAGCATCAGTTTGTGAGCAAGACCCCGAATGCTCTTCAACAAATGCTACTACAAGGTGGCGCCCCAGTTCGTTAACTAAAATTGGTTTTGTTATGTAGGCCAACCCATAGTATATATATATGTACAAAGATGCATCGAACAATTTGCCACTACTTATGGGCTTGGGGATTTTTGGGGTCTTTTCAAATCAACACTGTGCCGGAAGCCAAGGATAGCTACCTGGCTCGAGGGGTGCTGGTGTGTGAGGTGCCGCCAAAACAACCCGGGTAAAAAGGTCGCTAAAAGGATTTTTGTAAATAACGTTATATTCCTGAATGGTGTAAAGGTATATTTGATCAAGGATAGTGTTAGGTATGATGTTTTTAGCATATCCTCATTATCTCGTTCAAAGATGGTGCAGCATAATTGGTATTCATGTTGGTGACCTAGTGCAAAGGTTTGATTATATTATATGTTTCGTTTCAATTGGGTTTCTTTTCGTTTAAGGGGATTCTCGGGTAAAAATTGGTTCAGGATAGCTTGGCCCATCAAGGGGTTTTAGATCTGTGCCACCTGAGTCATTTATAAAAACCCCTCTGCGACCTCACTGGACTGATGGTCAGTAGGAAAAAGTTAAAACTCATCATCTTTAGCAAATCCAAGTATGGCTCATTCATGAAAACCTTTGGAGATTTTAAGGTAGAACCCCCATTATCCCATGTTGGTGGGTCAGTGATATCTGCGTGTCCTTTGGTTAACCATTAAACCTGTCATGTCTGGTTCTTGATTTTTCTCATGTTTTATACCAAGCAAAATGATGGTTGCTGTGTGGATTCTGATGTTTGAATGGGTGCATTCCTATCATGAGCGGGCAATATCCCAATTGAACCAGCATTTTGCGGATTAGTGCTTATTCTTGTGAATGGTTTTTGACTTTTGACCCCAAGAGAACGTGTTATTTTCTATATGTGAACAATTTCCCAGAGAAGCTGCGATGCGATGAGATCAGATGAAATGAGAAAAGGTTCCACGCCCAAAAGACATGGCATCAGATTGACCAGTCGAGAGATTGTTGCTGCGAAGCACAGGAGGCTTGCCTGTCACCTACAGGCACAGCCTTTGCATCGCTCTATAGGCTATAAGCGTTTCAATTTTGAAACTTCCGTCCCCGGCTTTCCCGGGCACTACTTGTAGTACAAAGTAGTACTGGGAAGTTCTTTGCGCAAACTTTTGTAGTACATCGAACGACTTTTAAAGATTCAGTGTCTTGGGCATCTATTTGGGTAGGTTATAGTAATTCACTAACAATAAAGTCATTAGCGAATCGATGAAGGGAATATGGGTTTAATTTTTGGGGGACCACCGCAACAGATGTCAGGAGGGTCGCTGGAAGCTGCATGCTGAAGTCATGGATGAACAGAATGCGGCGTTTCCCATGGAGGAGTGACTTGCCAAAAATGGGCTGAGGACAGGATGGAGGACGGGAGGTGATGTCCTAGTTTCCCTTTGTTGCTTGTAATTTGGGATATAATATATAGTTGTAAGTTTTAAGTAATCACCACCATCAAAACCTTAAGTTGGTCTAAAAGTTGGCGCATAGTATTTTTACTGTGTTAAGTAGGTTTTATGATAGTTACCGCTGTCATTAATTAATTCGCTTTGGAAACCAACTTATACCGGTTGTCACTATAAGGTATGTAACCTTACGATGAACGGAAAGGTACACGGTGAAGGCTTTGTGAGTTGAGAGAATGTTCGGCCATGTTCATGGAAGAAAATCATCATACCTACCCTGGCTACTTATTTATTGTCACATTATTAATCCTAACCTACGTTCATATCAAACACCCATCAGAAACCATGATTTGATAGGAACTTACACATATTTGTAGGACCATATAGGGATGTTTGAAATAGGAGAAATGGGATTAGATGAGAGTATTCCATTCAAAGTTGGGATTTCCCTTGCCATGTTAAATTGCACAGAGGGTAAGTGAAAATATGTTCGATTGTGCTGATCATGCACTTTGCATGTCAGCAAGAAAGTAACAGTTCAAGTGCCCACACGTTGGATAATTCCCAATGACTCAAGGCTTCCGCTACATCTACATATTTTGGGCAATATATCTAATAGAACATGATTTGGAGTGTGCGTAGGCCTATTTCTGTGTATATATGTATCCAAATAGATTTAGATCGTAGACATTACATTTGTGTATATATATATATGTGTGTGTGTGTATTTATATAATTGCATATGACAGAGATTCTTGATTTTTCGTATAGATGTCGTTGATTCTCAGTTGAGAATGAAAGATGTGTATAGACATTATCTCCATATATACATATATACATATATCATACATATACATTTACACATATGTATATATAACCTGAAGTCATGAGAGTTTCAAAAACATATTTAGGGAGAATTGTGGGTTATTACCATATCCTTTCTACACCAGCATGACTATATCTACATTGCTATTTACTGTTTATACACTGTATATATATATGCATATATTTGTCGTAAACCAACCTCATTAGATTCTCCACGAACTATACAGTAGATGTATCTACCATATTTTCCAGTTATGTTTGTTGGTTTTCCCCATTAGATTAATGATATATTGTAGATATATGACATACAATTCAACGATTACTATTAACCTATGTATTATTACCATATATATATATGTACCAGATGACTATATTACCATGGTGTCACTTTTTGTTACCACATACCACTGGTACGTAATGTGTCTAAAATCATAAACCACCCTTGTCTGCACCGTTTCTACCACCCTTTCGTGGGGGGATCAGCGAGGTGGCAACGCACGGCCATTCGCTGGGTGGCTGGATCCGATGGTGGAAATCAATGGATTGGGACAAGTTTCACAATTTTTTTCATGGTGTTTTTTCCATGACACTGGGATTGGTTGAAGGGAAAATCTGCAGGAAACCATCGTTTTACCAATGAAATACAGGGATTTCCCGTGAAATGTCCCTTAAACCAATCCAATGTGGAAAACTAGCAATGGATTAATGGATATGAATGGACTATTGATGGTGATATGGGATAGGGATATTCATGAATATATTTGGTAACCCTGGGGTAAAGATAGAAAAAAAGGTGGCAAAACCCGTAGAGAAACGCGTTTGGAAAATGATCTAGAAATGGTGGATTCTCCACATCGAATTGTTCGCAGATGGGGATTTGGAAATGACTTACTGGTGCTAAACGTACGGAATGGATGGGAATGCCGGAATGGGATTACTATTGATAGTTATTGTGGATCATTCCCTCATTCCCTACTACGCACAAGTAAGATGAACACCAAAATCAAAGACCATTGGTATACGAAATCAATCTTTTAAGTGATTGCGGAAAACCAAAGCTAGGTCAATTATATTCCTAATTTGAATTCATGGTGCATGGCATTCCTAATTGGCAGATGGTTTCTGATAATGGGTATAGCCAAAACAATAAAATGAGGAATGTTATATACCAGCATATCAGTACATTTGATACATAAGGAAATTGGTAATGAGTGTGGCCAACTATGGAATTTTATGTAATTGTTACTATTGAATTATCTGTAAAACCATGGAACACAGAAAGTACATCAGTAAACCATCCATCAATGAAATGTGTGGGAAGTAGCCCCACTTATGTCAGGGTTGCTAGGGTCCCCCATGGTACAACCTATTATTCTGTAGGTGAATGTTTGAATGATAGCCACAAGGGGGAACACTTGTCATTTTGCCTCTTTATCCCAAACTAGCATGTTTTCATCTTCTATCTGGGGTGTTGGAAGAACTGATCCAGCTACAGGAAGCAAACCGGCATTTGGTCAATGATCCCTATTCTGTTGGTTCTCGGGCAAAGCCAGGCCGTTTCAAGCGAAATTAATCTTGGGGATTGTAACCACGAACAAATTAGCCGATTAAACCCTCATTTGTTGCTAGGTAATTGGAACAGTTTACCCGTTTATGAACTATGTGTTCATTGAAAAGCACGTGTTACCGCAAAGTGGTGCCACTTCCGATCGCACCTTGGCCCATCCAAGTACTTCCCAAATCTCAGATTTTCCCAGTCATTCCCCGTGAATTTTCCTATTGTTTTGGTAAATCCATTAATCGAATTCTTCAAGTATCACCACAAACCTATGTTGGTTGATGTTCCCATTAGCTCTAGTTCCAATCACATCAAATCACCATAAACCACCCCAAAAAGGAGGAAGACAGAGTCACATGTCATCCTCATACATCCCTGCAACATCTGAGATTTCCCATGGATTTTCTGGTTGGTTTTTTTCAAACATGAATCTTAATTTTCCATAATATATGGGATGTCATCCTTCCCGTTGACGAACTCATATTTTTCAAGATGGTTAGCACCACCAACCAGATTAATATCCCATGAATCATCACCATTATAACTATGGAAAATCACAATTTTTAATGGGAAAATCAACTATTTCTATGGCGAAACATTTCTATTTTCCATGGATGTCCCCACACCGAGGCTCTGGAAAAGGAGTTTGAGACCGCCAGCTTTCCCTGGCGACCTGGAGACGCCTGCGAAGCGCGCGACCGCTCCGGGCGCGACCGCGGCTTTCCGGCGGTGCATTGCCAGGTGGGGGCTGTGATAGCGACATCAAATGATGGGAATAAATATAGGAAACACGTATATGGTTAACCAGTCCCAATATGGTTAACAGTGGTCAATAGTGGTTAATGAGATATCTGGTTGGTGGTTTGGAACATGATTTTTGTGACTTTCCATATTTTTGGAATGTCATCATCCCAACTGACGAACTCATATTTTTCAGAGGGGCAGGTCAACCACCAACCAGTATAGGAAACACATATTATTCATATTATGGTACTTGGTGGTGAACTATCCACGAATCGTAAGTAGGTTGGTTCACCCCAGTTGTAAATGGATTAACCTTACTTATTCCACTGGATGAACCAGGGATATAACCTACTTAGGGTTCGTTGGATGAGCCACCAAGTAGTATAGAATGGTAATTAATATGGTCATTATAGTAGTTCATATTCCGTATGATTTGTTTAATATATTAAATAGGATATAAATGGTTTCAAATGATGGTAATGATATATGTTGTTAATTGTACTTCAGATGTCTTAATTACATTAAGGTGATATATATATATATATTGGTCATATATGGTACATTCGTGCGGTTGAAACCAACAACCAACAACCAGCAGAGGCAAGTTCCGACTGCTTCCCCTTTCCGTTTCAGGCGGATTCCCTCACCTCCGTGGCTGCGCAGATTCGCGATGGCCAACTGATCCTACGTCGCCGAGATGAACGGAAAGACGGCGTTCAGTTAAGTCAACAAACTACAACTATCGTAGTAATCACAATAATATATATATATATGTGGGTTCACCCTATATATATATTTATTTATTTAACATTACATAGCTTTATATTTATTTTATACGGGTTCACCATATATATATATATAAGTATATATGTGTAGAGAGAAAACTTAATAATAATGATTGGAATAATACTGAATAGAACTATTAATATAATAACATGTCAAAAATAGCAATATATAGGTAACTAACATTGGTTTGTACCGGGATGACAATGGGGAAAAAACGGATATGAGTGAATGAACCAAACAATAATCATCAAAAATGATGAAGCATAGTGATTAAAATAACTGTCAAAAAAGGGGAGCCTATACCCAAAAAAAAAGAGATTTGCAACGGGTAGCTGGGAAATGCCCACAATTGAGAAATCATCGCGCTAAATGGTGAATTTTCCAGCAAACCATGTTTGATTGCCGGAAGGTAGACAGGTCTCTAAGTCTGGAAAAAGAACTTGGGTATTTTAATACTCGTTTTTTGATGAATGGTAATGGCAATTGGCCACGTAAACTGGTGTATGAATGGATGTTGTTTTTTTCTAGTACCCACCAATCGTCAATTTTAAGGTAATCAGCTATCAAAAACTCTTCATATATTTAATGATGCATAACTCTTGGTTACTGTTGTTCCCAACTTGGCATCTTGAAAAAAACATGGGATGAATTGACCCTGGGCACCTTCCCAAGCGACTTCATAGACCTCAACGTTGATGCTTCGCATATGCGGTGCCATCCCCGGTATTGACTGTAGTTGTGAACCGATTCCCAATTCAAATGGGTCTGAAAATGGGATATATCCCCCAATCAAATGACCTTTTTTGCTAGGGAAAATGATATCTATCAAGTTTGGGGGTACCCTATCAAGTTTGGGGGTACCCTATTTTAACACAAACCCATTTTTAACATGCGATGGTACCTACAATGGCAGTTGTACTGTCCAGTGTCGTTTCGATTGGATTTGGATGTACCTGGTTAAGCCTGGTTATCATAAATTAGTCCACACGGTGTTTCGATACGCAGTATATCTATCCACAGGTTTCGTTTGTGATTTGATGGTTTATTGTTTTGACCTATCATATCCGAATTTCGGTTGGTCATACCCCCAAGTCTTATCACTGACGAATTACCATGCTAACTGCGGGTTCCAAAGATTTTGAAACAACCTGAACATGTTCAACATATGTCAACTCTATGTGGGGCCGTACTAGGGGGTGGGCTTCCACTAACAAGTGGCTTATATTTCACCATGTTATAGAGGTTATTTCCCAACTTATTGAGATTATTACCGTATCAAATTTCAGAAACCTAAATTGGAGGTACCTACCATATATAAGGCCTATATAAGGCCTATGTAAGGGAATATCCCAGCAAAATATGGCCTTATATGGTACAGTACCTCCATTTTAGGATCCTGGAATTCCCATTGACCATAGATCAATTCATGAATAACCCCAACTGCACCTCCATGAATCAATCTAAATCAGCTATGAATGAACTCCCCATGTTTCCCCATGTTTGTTGCTGTTGACCATTTCCCCATGCTGCATCCCAGGTTTGATGCAGACTCTGTACCTGGAATCGCCACGGCATTGGACTCTTCGTGGGATCAACATCGGAGCTGCCTGATTTTCGATGGGAAATTGGTGTTGGGAATAGCATTCCAAATGGTAATCCCCCAAATCACCCATTTTTATGGGTGGTATACACCATCCCCAAATGGTAGGTTTATTATTGGGTTTCCCACTTTGTATCGCATCCATTAACATTCCAAATGGATGTTTCCTAAGTCATGGGGGTACCCCCAGTTCTCATCCATTTAGAAACGGATGTTCCATGAAATCAATCATCTACTTTGGGGTACCACCATTTGTTGAAACCCCCAAATATTTTCGCGGATATGCAATTTCGAACATATTTCGATCATCTGGATTTTGGCTTCTTGGCTCAATGGGAAATCCACTAGATACATCTAGAGGAATGTTGATGGGGATATTAGTAGGATTTTATATACAATATATTATGGGATGATTGGGACTATATAAATGACATAATATGGATTTGCTGAAGATGATGTGGCTTATTTTCTCAATGGGAAATCCACTAGATACTAGGGAATCGATGAAGCGAACGGTTTTTATTTTCTTGAGTGTTTTGCAGAGGGAAATTCACTAGATATGGGGAATTGATCAAGGGAATTTGTTTTATGTTTTGGAGGTTCCCTCTTGGGGAATCCATCAAGGGACTATGTGGGCCATGTTTTCGGGTCTGCTTTAAGCAAATCCAAGGCTGGCATTGACAACTTTCCGGTTTGTGAAGGTGCGATGCTGGTGGTTGAAACGGACCATGGTCATGTCATGGAACTGAAACCATCAATTTTTAGGGATCAACCGGGACATGATCCGCATCTATGTTTGAAACAATTTTTGTTCTTGCAATGAATTGTGAAATGAATTGGGGGTGGTGTGGGGTTGGTGGGTTGTTGGCTTGGGAGCTTAGGAGTACCACTTGGTGACTTGATCAAAGTGTGAATGGATTGTAGCCATGCAGATCTAGATGTTTGTGCGTTTCCGGCTTTCGGTGGGTACAGATTTAGGTGGGTACAGATTTATCCCACCAACTTTGTTGAAGTATGAAGCATCACAAGACCAAAGGCTGCTCATGCTGCGTTTCTTGCCTCTTGGGATACGAGAACAACCTTTGTCGATCGGTTTTATGGGGATATCCTACCTTATTTGATACAGTAGGGTTGATCAGACCATGCCATACTCGGATGCACCAACTCTGTTTGTTAATTTTTGTTCCACGTTTCGCATGAGTAGCGCGAACGTAAGGGTTTAAGCTTCCTCATGATGTGTTGTTACAATTGCGGTGAGGGTTCCCAAGATCTTGTCGTTTGATTCTTGGATGGTTTACCTTAGAGGAGTGTACGACTCTGCACTGTATATCCAACGAAAAATGACAGGATCAACGAGGCACCTAACCAGCAAAAGTTAAGAGTTAAGCCCAATATATGGAATGAGAAGGTGACTTCTCCAAGACCAAACATCGAATCCAGGTGGTTTCAAAGGTTGCAGGGAAGAACACCTTGTATAGGGCTGTTCCAAATTTCCAGAACATTCTTTTGTGAAAAGGACTCTGTTCCACCACCATCCAGCTTTCTAGTCGCCTGGTTCGGCAACGGATTTTCAGGATGGTGATATGCTCCATCACTGTTCGAGAATGTATCGAATGATATCGATATTAGTATTCCTGAGACTTGGTCATTCAATTTTCCCAAATGTATATATATATATATGTATGTACAAAAGTAATATGATATAATGTAGTACAATATATATATACACCATATTTTTCACTGCGGTAATCAAACATGGCTTGCTGGGAAATTCCCCATGGCTACTTCGATGATTTTCCAATGTTTTTGTCGCAAACGGAGAGTCCGGTAAATTGGGTAATGTATATAGTAATCTAAATTTAATAAACATACGAATTGTCAATACATATATACAATTACAAATTACCGAAGGAAGTCTAGAAGTCAAACTTCTGACACTATGGACAGATGAAAAGCAGAGATGGGAAGAGTCAGAGGAAAGAAGAGACGAAGAAAGAAGCTCAAAAACAGAAAGTCTCAGAAGAAAGAAGATCCAGGTGCGCGAAAAGGTAGTGATGAACATACGACAGCATGCGCAACATGTTCACAAAAGGCGAAAATCAAATCCTGTACCCTCATTTTGGCAGCCTTCATTTTTCAAATTTGCGACCCTTCCAAGGGATCGTAAATGGCGCATCTAAAAATTAACATCCCTTCCAAGGGCGGCGTATCGGCTGCATGCCAAAAACAAGAATCATGAACCTAAGCCACAAAAACCATGCTAAAAAGACAGGAAAATAACGTGGAAAAAAATGGTGCCCACCATAAGAACATTTCTCTTGTTGGCGCTGCAGGCCGTGTACGACCGCGTCAAGCAGGTTGCGGAAGTTCTGGCCCGCCGGCCACGCGGGCCTGGCGCGCCCGGTCCCTCCTTTGAATCTAGGGATTTGAAGGCGAGGCATCAGAAAATACATGGGATCTTACAAAAAAATCGAGGAAACTTTCAATCAACCCCAACCAACATACCCCCCTAAATACAGATAATGATTTAAGTTCATTGCCTAGGGGACGTCTTCAAGCACATTGAACAGAGACTCTCTCTCTCTCTCTCTCCAGGTCAAGCTCCAGGCCCCGTCTTGAAGTTTGGCGCAAAGTCCAGGGCCTTGGGCCCCGTCTCCGCAGATTTGACTCCTGGGAGCCTCAGCAAGGACTCTACGCAGAATGTTCCCTCTCCAGCTGAATTGACCGTGCAAACTGCTGTATAGTCATCCAAGAAATTGGTCCATACCCAGCGCAAGGCCACAGATCCAATGTATCTAATAGACCCAGCATTGCGGAGGAAAGAAGAAACTGAAGCTGTCGCTCCAACTGGGAGGGACTGCACTGCGGAAAGTTTCACACTTCCATCTGAATGCTTTTGTGCCATTCTCAATGTTCTTCGGTGCTCCATTTCAACCCCAAACTGCTTGTATGAAAAGACAAGAGAAACAGCAGAAGGACTTGGCAACACTTTTGGGGGGTCACTACCCTCCTGGAGTTCGCCCTTTCACCCCTGGAAGTGAGCCTGAACTTGACAATAGCTTTTCAGAAAGTGTACAGCAAGAACTTCGCCTGGAAGCGGTGATACCGCAGGGGTCAACCAGGAAAAGAGCTCTGGAAATCATGCACATCCACATGGCCTCTTTTCACAAAAAGATTGATTTGGAGGTTACCAAGGAATATGTGCAGACCTTGCAGGAATCCACATCCTTTGAGAAGTTCATGGTGAGTGCCCACCAACCAGAGGATGAACATGTCAAGGCATTGCAAAGCCTTGGGCTGACACTACCACCGGGATTATCGAATACTAGCCAGGTCAGCAAGGACCAAGCTCTCAAACTATACTTGGCCAGGGTGAACAAGATCGCAGAAAAGAAAGTTGATAGTGACAAAGCAGCAGAAAGGGAACTTAAAGAACAAGCAAAGCTCAGAGAAGCAATCCGAGCAAAGGACCCCAAAGACTATTTTGAGAGTGCAGTTAAACAAGCTCTCTCCAACATGGCCAAAAAACAGGTTGACCCACGGGTTGATTACAGCAAAGCGGCAGCTTCCCGCTGCAACCCGGCTGAATGCATTGATTGGAACAAAAAGGCTGAAAGCAAGAGGAGGTTCACCAAATCCCAACTTGCCGCCAGGAAAGCACAAGGTTCCAAAGGTAAAGGGAAAACCGATGGGGCCCGACAGAGTTCCCAACAAAACCAAGCACAGCCACCAACACAGAGTAGCAAATCCAAGGGCAAAGGCAAACATCAGCAGCCGCAGCAACAACAACAACAACAACCAGCCCAACATAAAGGCAAGGGCAAAGGCAGTAAAGGTGGCAAACATGCAGGCAAAGGTGGCAGCTACGGCCCAAATCAAGTTTTTCACAACCTTGGGCCAACAGCAGACAAGCCAAGAAAACACAAAGGAGGAAAGCCTGGAGGGAAGGGCGGAAAGCCCTGAACAATCCAGACCGTGCCACCACAGAATTTCGGAAGCTAATGCATGGGGCTAGCTTGCAAGATTGGCTCCAAGTCCTTCAAGCAGAAGTTTTCCGACTGCATGTTTACTCTTACTTTTTTTCTTACTACTACTACTCCTACTACTACTACTACTACTGCTACTGCTGCTGCTACTACTACTACTATTAGTACTACTACTACTACTACTACTACTACTACTACTCCTGCTGCTGCTGCTGCTACTACTACTACTATTAGTACTACTACTACTACTACTACTACTGCTACTACTGCCCCTGCTACTACTACTACTACTACTACTGCTACTTCTACTACTACTACTACTACCACCACTACTACT
This sequence comes from Cladocopium goreaui, assembly GCA_947184155.2. Taxonomy (NCBI): domain Eukaryota; class Dinophyceae; order Suessiales; family Symbiodiniaceae; genus Cladocopium; species Cladocopium goreaui. The sequence continues at coordinate 197,749 of CAMXCT020006733.1, read as the reverse complement.
ACTACTCCTGCTACTACTACTACTACTACTACTAGTACTAGTACTAGTACTAGTACTACTACTGCTGCTGCTACTACTACTACTACTACTATTACTACTAGTGCTACTACTGCTATCACTGCTACTTCTACTACTAGTAGTACTATTACTTTACTACTACTACTACTACTACTTCTACTACTACTACTACTACTACTACTACTACTACCTACTAACTACTAACTACTAACTACTAACTACTAACTACTAACTACTAACTACTAACTACTAACTACTACCTACTACCTACTACCTACTACCTACTACCTACTACCTACTACCTACTACCTACTACTACTACTACTACTACTTCTACTTATTCTACTGCTAACTACTGCTAATACTACTAGTACTACTGCTACTAGGGCTACTGCTACTGCTACTATTACTACTACTACTACTACTACCACTACTACTACTACTACTGCTGCTACTACTACTACTACTACTAGTACTACTACTACTACTATTACTACTACTACTACTACTACTACTACTAGTACTACTACTACTACTACTGCTACTGCTACTGCTACTGCTACTACTACTACTACTACTACTACTACTACTACTACTACTACTACTACTACTACTACTACTACTTGCCTTACACCTTTGCTTACCCTGTGCCAGATTCGCCCACAGCAGCGGACGCTGCGCGCTGGTCGGCCGAAAGGGCTGCCTTCCGCGCATTGACGGAAGCGCAAAGACGTGCGGAGTCCGGTTTGCTACGGTCCATCAGCGAACCGGCTATCCCCGTCTCCAAGTGAAGCATCCAATGACTGAAGCCATCACTGGCGTGAACATGCCAGGGACCCAGGTTGAAATGGGCCTGGGCCTGAGACCCAGCAACATCTCGCAGATCCCGAAGCTTGGAAAGAAATGACTCAAAATCAAAACCTCCAGTCAGCACTTGGTGGTTTCAATGTTACCAGGCAGCTTCAACTTCTCCCTCTTAGTTAACAGGATTATGGACATGGGGACCAAGCGACCTAAACAGCCAGATCTGCCCAGGAAACTTTCTGGCATGGATCCAATTCAGAACTCCAAGATTGACTCTTGGGCTCGAGTTGAAGATGCAGCCCCTCTCTGGCTACAAAAACGGGGGATGTTTTTATCTTTAGGTGCAAATCATGCATTGAAGTTTAGTTTTGGATGTAAGATGTTTTGGACGTTTTTCCACATCCCGCAACCGACCTCCTCGTTCTTTTCATTTTTGATCCTGTTTGTGTTTTAACATTTTTTGAAGCCTCTTGTTCCCAGGATTTCTTTGCCGTGGACTATCCTCCAATCACCTCCCACGGCCGCGCTTCCAGTAGCACCGCGGAGAATCCGTACGAGGGCTTCAAGCCAACCCGCGGCCAGATCAACAGCGTGCGCTTCCAGTCCTCAGGCCACACGAGGGTTTTCGCAGTTGAACTTTCTCCCCAGATAGCTGGAAACTATAGGGGTTCTTACTTCCAAAAGAAAGGGAAACAGTTGGCGTACTCTTGGCCAGGTGGCATCCGAAGAATACGTTTTAGTTTCTGAAGAAAACCATTTTTGTTTCCGAAGACGTTGGTTTCTGAAGAATACTTTTTGGTATCCGAAAAACGGTTTTCAGTTTCTGAAGAACTTGGTTTCCGAAAAAGACCTTTTGGTTTCGGAAGAACAGGTTTTGGTTTCCGAAGAACTTCGTTTCCGAAAAATACGGTGATAGTTTCCGAATTGCTTGGTTTCCGAAGAATACGTTTTGATTTCCGAAAAAAAAGTCTTGGTTGACGAGGAACACGGTTTGGTTGACGAAGAATGCCGCTACCGCAGGGTGCTGTTCGCAAGCTAGGTGTTGTTTCTGTGTGCTGTTGGCAGGGTGCTGTTTGTGGTGCTGTCCCAGCTGCCATGGGCGCTGCTCCATGGTGTTGGCGCAAGTTGTGCTGGAAGGTGTTGGCCCAGGTGGTGCTTTGAGCTGCTGTTAGCAGGTGCTGTTCTCAGGTGGTGTTTCCAGCTGTTTGCAGGGTGCTTCTTGGCAATGAACGCAAAGAAAAATGCACACAGAATAGTAGTTTTGACGCATTTTGTGTCATGAGTGTAAAAGCTGTACGGCTTCAATTGCTGAATTATTTCCAGTCGAATCCGACGCATTTCCACGCAAAAACCACAACAGAAGTAGGTCTCTTAGACGTGCAAATGAAAAATTAAAGAGAATCAGCAATAACGGGAAAACACATATTGCGTTTATTTCCACGCAAATTGTTGGCATTTCAGCGCGGTGAACAGTGCCCAAATCATTTTTTGATGCGTGGAAATGAAAACGGGAAAAGCACACACAAAATATATCAAAACATAATGTGACACATCACAATTTCCTTTAAACAATAGTATTTGTAAGAACATATTTAGTGTCATGCGTGTAAAAATTGTACGGTTTCAATTGCTGATTTATTTCCAGTCGAATCCGACGCATTTCCACGCAAAAACCACAACAGAAGTAGGTCTCTTAGGCAAATGAAAAAGAAAAGAAAATCAGCAATAACGGGAAAACACATATTGCTTTTATTTCCACGAAAATTGTTGGCATTTCAGCGCGGTGAAGAGTGTCCAAATCATTTTTTTGATGCGTGGAATTGAAAACGCAAAGAAGAACACACACACACACACGCACACATGCAATATAATCAACATGTGTATCAATGATGTCCTGAATTTGATTGTTTAATAGTGGTTTTATTTCCACGCGAACTCGACGCATAAACGACAACAGAAATACGTCTCTTAGACGTGCAAATGAAAAACAAAAAAGGCAATCACGTGAAAACACATGTTGTTGTCATATACGCGCAAATTTCTTGCGATTCAACTCCGTGAACATCGTCCAAACCCAATTTCCATTTACATGATTCATTTTTCCGAAACGTGCATCGTATATGGGCTGCATTCAAATTTGATTTTTTTTTGACGGGGCCGTTTGCGCAACCGCCATTTTCTATTTGGGGTCTATGCCTGTGTAATAATTCACAGCTGAAATTTGAGGGCAACTGAAAGATCTACCTTCTTGGAGGCTTCTGTTAGACCGTCAGGTGATTGCTGGGGCTACTTCAGCTATGGTCTGAAAGGCGCGATCCTGAGGCAATTCGCGGATTCTCCATTTGGTTACATCTTTGCGAAGGGATTGCGCTTTGCTCTGATGAACTTGGAGACTTGGGTTGTGGAGATGACCGGCAGCCTGGTCAGTTTTTTTTTTAATGTTTTTTCTTATGTGTTTCATTTGTGAACTATACCACGGTAGGAACGGTCTAGTATAAGGATAGTTCTGCATGTTCACCAGACGTTTCACATGACCGCCATATTTGGCTCAAGATACGCACGTGAAAAGGGTTTGGATGTGGAGTGCATTGCGCTGGGAACAGTTGATCCTTCAACAAGGGTGATACATTGGTACGGAAAGGACCATAACCTTTTCACAGGTTATCAGCGGTATCGAAAGATACGAGCTTCGGGACCGGCCCTAACCAACAGCCACTTTGGTTGAGATCAATTGTGTCCTTGATTACCAACGCTCGAACGAGCCTAAGGTAAGACTTCGAGTACCGAAGGGTAAATAGACCTACGGTCAATACCTGGAGGGAAAGATGGCGGACATGAACTCAGGTAGCAATGATTCTACATTCTCCTTTGGCGATAAGCTTGCATTGCCTGCTGTTACATCCAATAACCCATCGCCCGATGATAATGCCAGCGGATCAAGATCATGGCAGAAGGCATATGTTGAACACCGGTCCGCGGCTGTCTTTAATGAATATACAGAACAATGGAATGCGGAAATGAATGAGATGTATCAACGAATCAATCACCAACACCAAGAATTGATCGAGGCTGCCCAGGAAGACACGGGGGCAGAACTGAGAATTGACGAACTCACTCAACAGAGGGATCTTTCCGAGGACCAGGTTAAAAGACTCGCAGACCTCGTTCGTCGTATGAGAGAATCCTTCGATCAAAGACTCAGTGAATTCCAAGCGCAGTCAGAAGTGAGAGTTCGTGACGTGGAAATGGTTGCACAGAACATACAAAAAAGAGGAGTGGAGATGCAGCAAGAATATGAATCGCGAATAGTCCAAGTCAGCAACGAACATCAGGATGATGCAAATCAGAGAGCTGCAATGTATCAACTTCGAATCATGTCCATGGAACAACAGATCATCGGATTTGAAATCGATGTTCAAGAACTCAATGATGTCAAAGCCGAACTTGCTAAAGCTCGAGATCAATATGGCAGACTGGTTGAGAAACGCCACGAAGTTTGCGATAATTCTATCACAACTCTAGCACGTTTGCATGAAATCAACCGTGAAAAGGCTGAAGAGAGAGAGAGAGAGAGATCCATGGAAATGATTGCTCGATATGATGCAGAGCTCAGAGCGATGCAGCAACACGAACATCATGCCAGCAATCTGAAGGTAGAAGTTGACCAAATGAGAAGATACCACGAACTTGAACGTAGGAACCATGACGAAAAATATCTGTCCGAAATCGCTAAATTCAAAGAGGCAGCGAAATTCGTCTTGGAGAAGATGGAGACTAGAATGAGCAGCGTATATGATGAATGGAGAATGGAAAGAAACCATTATGATAGTCTCAGCACTCGGCGCAAAATATTGGTTGACAAAAGTTCCGGCAAGGCCGTGATCGCCGACCCGGAAAACCATGAATCACTGAATGGTCTCGAAATTGAGCTCGCCGATCGTGAGCGCACCCTCGCGGAATCCACGGGTGAGATTGCAGTACTTCGGAGCCAAAGTGCTCAGTTGGAATCCAAAGTAGAGAGCCTTAGGGCCAATGTCCGACTGGAGTACCAGGCTCGCGAACGAGATACCCTGGACAACAATGTAGAACTGAGAGAGGTGAAATTTCAGCGTAACACTCTGCAAAGGCAGGTCGTTGATTTGAAAGGGAACATATCCGAGCTTGAACAAAGGATCAAGGAATACAAGAATGGACTTAGAACCAGGTATGGTGATCAAGATCCCAACCTGATAGTTCCTGAGGTAGCCACCCTACGAGTTCAATTGGATCGTAAGAACAGAGAGCTTACTGCGATTACTGAGCAGGAGGAAAATAGGCTTAAGCATTGCGAGGATGAAATGAAGAATGCCATTCATCAAGAGAAAATGGCTTTCTATGACCTTCTGAACATGTCCAACGATGTGAAGCTACTCAAGTCAGAACGAGACAGTCTTCGATCCGAAATGAGGGGGCCGCCAGGTTTGAGCTTTCCCAACATCTAAACACCTGGAAATTCTACAGGGTTCTCAGAGAGCAGCACTATCAATAGCCTTAGGGCTGAATTGAATGAGAAGCAATCGAGAATGATCAAAGAACGAGAAGAGTGCAGTAAAAAGAGGCTGAAGGAAATTGATGAAAGCAACATGTATATTGAAGCGGAACAACGAGCCGACTATCAAACCGGCAGGGCCAACAAGTATCGAGATCGATCGGATGAATATCAAGTATGGTATGAGCAAGAGGAACAGTTAGCCGTCGAGGAAGAAGCCGAGGCCAGAGCAGCTACATCTGAGCAATCATCGGCCAAGGTGACCAGGAAAGAAGCAGACAAGATTGAAATTCGTGATTGGCCGAAGTTGAATGATATCAATGTTTGGAAATCAAGTGTCGTTCAAGCGGTTTACGCCGCATCGGCGGATGACAACCTCCAGAAATGGAGTGATTGGTTGAAACCAGCCCTTGAACGCATGCCCGACATGAATCTACTATCCAGTTCGGGTGGCAAGGAATTCCAAGCCATTGATGCCAAACTATCGATTGCACTTCAGAAAATCATAAATGGTGCCAGAGAAGCCGGCAGGGATGTAGCAATGCAATTGAGATTGTTGACGAATTCTCGTGGTGAAAACACTCAATTTGTTATGGGAAGAGAGATTTTAGCCATGATTTGGAAAGTTTCAGGACTTCTTCAAAGGATGAAACTCTATTCAATGCTGAGAACCTCCACAGCTTGAACTTCCCAGGCGACAACAAATTGGATGAATTCTATCAAAGATGGAGGGAGATCATTGGAGGCATGAAACCTCAAGATGTACCATCCAAGGAGACCCTTCGTGATAGCTTAGTGAGAAAACTAAAATCGTCCAATAGGTTGCAGCTTGATTTGAAGTTCTATGATCACATGGATGATGGAGATCCCAACAAAACTTATGAGTACGTTGAAAGGATCATCACTAGGGCTATTGCGAGACAAAGGGAAGAAAAGAACATCGCTGCAAAGGACAATTTCGCGAAGGAATTCCAGTTTGGCGGAAAAGTGGCTATTCCGGCAGCAGCTAGCACCACCGCGTCTAGCACAAAGGAAGACAAGTCATCAAAGAGCGAAAAAGGTATCGAAAAGAAAGATAACAAAGAAAAGAAAGAAAAGAAAGTCAAAAAGGAAAGAGAGTCGAGTGCTGCACCCGTACTTCCACTCGCAAACTCCGCGCCAGCATAGCGTCGATGGCAAGACGAAGAAAGGTAAGGGAAAAGGAAGCAATAGATCTCGCTCGCCTGCAAACATCGACAAGAAGAAGATTCCTTGTTCGTTCTATTTCAACAAGAAAGATTGCAAGAAAGGGAAAGACTGTCCGTATTCTCTCTCTCTCTCTCTAAGCCACCTATCCATCTAATGGACGATCTTTCTGCTTATCCGCTGAAATATCTATTTGTGTATCTTAGCCTTTACCTCACTCCTTTCTATCTATGTATCCGCTGTTCTATTTCTGTGACTGTCCGTCAACCTGTGCACCTATCTGTTTGAGTCTTGGACCCTCGCGCGCATGGTTCCACACTGATCCTGGTTGGTCGGTACTGCGCCCATGGTCATCGCTCCTGTCGCCAGACCATGGTCATCTTCGAGATGAGCAACAGCGCCTATGAGGCATGGGAAGATCGGGTAGTGGGAAGATGGGAAGATCTGAGTCGGGCATTATGTGCGCCCCGCATGAATTGTCTGATTGACGCGGGCATCTTTTGACACTAACCGGCTAGCGGCGGCCAAATCAGAATTGACATCCCACAGTGTTCATGGCGCAAGTGGCAAGTTCTTAGCAAAGCGGTCTTGCGTGCAGGACACCTACACAACCAAGTTAGACAAAACCAAGATCACCCCAGAGCAGCAACGGAAAGCTCCTTGGATTGGTTTCAGCTGGTGAACTGGCTCTACTGGGTGGATGTGGTCAGCTGACTATTCTAGTGGAACGTGGTCCTTTTGCGAAGTACATTTCAGTAATTATGTTCATTTCGACGGTTTGGCAATGCCATGTCATGTACCTATCTTGTCCATCATTTACTGATGTATGTGCGCACATCATTGCACACTGCATCACCGGAGTTTTGGGTGAACTTGGCGAGCTACCAGCCAAAACCAGCACCTCGACCCAGGCGGATCTAATTGCCAAAGAGATTGAGAATGGAGAGATACTGTGCTTGAATTAGCTTGAGAATGGAGAGTGCGTGGCTGGCGGTCTGGCGAATGGGATTTATTTTGGTCTTGGTTGGTTCGATTTATTGTCCGTGTTCAATTTCAAGTGGGATGTGGGCATGTAGCCCATGTCCGCATATAGCCCGGCAGCTCCATTGCATCATTTGCAACGTTTCTGGAATCCATTGCTTGAAAAAATTTTCCTCCAATTGTGTTGGAGCAGGCAACCTGTTCCCCCCATGGAAGGGCACCTTGGACCTCAGTCATTTTTTTGACAACATTCTTGACGAGGTAACAACACGTCGCTTGCATGAAGACATCGCAACATGCGAGCAGCTGAGGAACTACAGCGGTGCAGATGCTGGAGACTCGGGTGTTCTGAGTCTGTGGCACTGTAGTGTGCATTGGCAAATGAGTACTGTATTACATGTGCACGGATTCTGTAGTATGGTACGTGTGACCGGCATGTGACGGGCCATGGGGATCTAGACCGCATGGATCAGTGTCCTGCCTGAATTCCACCACCAGCCGCTTGCGCGAACCCGCTGCAGCCGCGTGTTTCCATGCGGGTGCATGATACGTAGCATCGGTGATAATCTTGATCCCTGAGACTCATGCATGAGGATTGAAATGAAAAAGCCAAACGGAATGATTTTGACCAACAAACATTGCAATGCAACATCGAACTCCGAAAGGCAAACCGGAACCTTCCACAAGAAGTGGGAAAAGAACTGGTGCAAACAGCTGGGCTCCTTCGCCAAACCAAATCCTGTCTCCGAAAGTCCTGCCTCCGTTCTTGACCTGGTGGGGGAAGGCCGGGGGAAGGCACCTTCTGACATCTACTCATTCATGACTTGAGGATATGGCAAGATGCATTTCGCATGGCAGGCGCAGTACAAGAGACATGTTCATCAGAGCTGTTAGGAGGTCCGGGCGCTGATTTCCTGAGAGGGGTTGCATTTTGGAACATCACATCTTCAGTTTTTGGAAGATGATTTTGCGTGACAGGCGCGGCACTTCGTATGACATGGCATCACAATGGCATCACATTTTCGTGGCATGCGCAGCACTTTAGACAGATGGAGTGGAAAAACCGCAAAACGCATTGGCACGAGGCCGTCAGCTCTGCACTCCACTTTCCATTTTGGAAGGACGTCTCGCAGAATTGCTTCGTTCTTGATGTTGTCAACATAAAAACATGAGGAAGTCTCGCAGAATTGTTGCGTTTTTGACGTTGTCAAGTGCAAAAATTGAGGAAGTCTCGCAGAATTGCTGCGTTTTTTGATGTTGTCAAGTTCAAAAATTGAGGAAGTCTCGCAGAATAGCTTCGCTTTTCAAGCTTGCAGGTAGACAGACAGACAGACAAACAGACAGACAGACAGACAGATAGATAGATAAATAAGAAAGAAAGATAGATAGATAGATAAGGTAGATAGGCAACTACAACTACCACTTCTACTACTACTACTACTACTACTACTACTACTACTACTACTACTACTACTACTACTACTACTACTACTACTACTACAACACTCCATTACACTACATTACGCTACATTACGCTGCACTACACTAACTACACTGCAGCACACTACAACTAATTACAAACATACATGCAGCTACAACTACTACACTACATTACACAACGCTACACTAATTACATTACATTACGCTACATCTACAACTGCAACTACAGTTACAACTACCACTACATTGCACTACGCTACACTACACTCATTACAATACACTACAACGACACTACTTTACACTACACTAAACTAGGCTACACTACACTATAGCACACTGCAGTACACAACACTACAGTACACTACAAGACACTACAATATACTACACTAATACTACAACTGCAACTTCAACAACTGCAACTACACTACACTAATTACATCACATTAGAACTACAACTTACAACTACAACTACAACTACACTACAACTACAACTACAACTGCGCCACACTACATCCAGCAGTTGTGGTAAGGGGACCACTGCAACCATTGCAACCATTCCAAAAAACACATCTCCAACCACCTGTTGGTCCATCAGTGGATTCGCTCTGCCACCCGTGATTCACAACAACCAACTTCTCCTTTAGGTTTCGATAAAAAAAACTTCCGCCACCGCCTTGTGCTGTACTACTGGTGCATATATACAGTAGAAAATAATCCACCTTTACCTCTGGTCTTGTGGCATTGCAGGAAACAACAGCTACTGCAACCAAGACGACCCGCTGGATCTGTGGCTCTCCCATGAAGCCAAGCAGATTGTGCTGATCGATGGAGACAGCTACCGTCTTAAGCAAGCGATCAAGAAGGTGGATCGAACCCTTCGGGAAACCTTTCGAAATATGGGGGAGATGCCAAGTTTGAGATGTTTCTGTTGCTGAAATGCATTCACTGATGGGTTTATGCTGGACAATGGACATACTTTAAATCTATAGTTGGATTTTGTAATCTGACATGGCCATGAAAAAGGCGATGGCTATGGCTAGGTCGTTGGGGTCATGATGGACACAAAGTTGCATGTCTTTGGGGCCGCATTGTGAATAAGTTCAAGACCAGTCGGAAGGGGTTGAGTAGGGTATAATGGTACAACATGGTACAACCAAGAAATGTGGAGAGGGAAAACATATCTGCACGCTCTTCACTTGGTAAAACTTGGTGAAGCGGTCAAAGTGTTTCCTGTTTTTGCCATAGATGGGGTTAACAGATCGACTTGACACTGGGCACCTCACTTTGTATAAATATATGTGTCTGTATATGTAAACAACCTATGTGTATATGTGAATAACATCTGTACATGAAGTATACAAGCGTACGTAGATATATCATGATATATCACATCTGATTGAAAAAACATGACCAATCCTTACTTACACATGCTGATAATGTGTATCTACACATAGACGGGGAAACCTGTGATCCATGCGACGCCAGGCCATGACCAAACGCCTTAACCAGGAAGACATGGAGGTGCTCACGCTGAACCAGGCACCACGGCTTCTTGCGCTTGGGTGCAGGGAAGGTTCGAAGTGAGTGGAGATGGGAATGGGTCGAAATTCAAGGCCTGCTTGGTGGCTCATCCCACGAATCCTAAGTACGTGAAATATCCCTGGTTCATGTGGGATAAGTAGGGTTAATACACTTGCAACTGGGGTTATAAGCCATTTACCAAGTGGGATGAACCACCAAGTGGGGGACCACAGATGGTTTCGTCTATTTTTTGTATGCACCATCTCATTGTTGGGGCAATTTTGACCCATACCCAAACTGTTGGGGGGGGTTCCTAAAATGAAGATACACTTGGATATAATAGGAATATACCGGAATGAGAAGGAAGAATGGGAACCACGTTCCAGTGATTTACAACATGAGTGTGGGTGTCTAACAACGAGGTACTTGGAGGTGATTATACTGATTATACATCATTATCATGAATTATAATGGTTTGTACATAGAGGATGATTAGGATACCCTCTGGTAAACAAACATAACTATGGAAAATCACCATGTTATAGCTGGGTAAATCAACTATAAATTGCAATTTTCAATAGCTATGTTAGTTTACTGGAGGGTAATTAGATTATAGGATATTACAAGACTTTCAAACACGGGATGTAACTCGCTGAAATATGGATACGATTGGTGAATTCAACGGTATCACATTGGAATTTTCCTCTGGATGTGGTCAATTAGACGCACTGGTTAAGCTCACCATAGATGATGTTGAAAGGAAAATCATTCCCACAGGTCAACGATTATGGTAGATACTGTGGATGGTTGCGAAATCCTGCACCAGTTGCTAGATGGTTTATGCCATTATAATCTCCTCAAATTTTTGCAGTGTTGTAGAGTTACCACTAGTTACCAACTGGTGATTCGGATTTCGCAACCATCCACAGTATGTCTTGCACTAGTTCACCGGCTTTTCACATAAAGCAACTTCGCAAACTGCGACACCATCCCGACACACCTTAGTGAGATGGTGGTTTTGGGAGACCCTTTAGGGATCATGGGGCGTGTTTGATGTCTACCGTAGGGTGGGAAACTCTGGGAATGAAAAGCGTCAACATATATTTTTGTATGTTTGGTGAATTTCTGCGCGTTTGCTCAGAGTCATTTTGTCCTGTAAAAATGAATTAAACATAGAATCACGAAGTTGAGTGGAGAGTCATCGGAAAAGACATGCAAGTTACCCGCTGCATGGATAATATTCAAATTGGCAATCACTAATAATCACCGAAAATCACTAATAATCACAAAAAATATCTAATTGATAATCTCTGAAATTGGCAATCACGAAGAATTATCAAAATCCCTCATAGTCACTATTCAGAAGAATGTTTCCACCATTTTCCACGTATCCACGAAGTGTTTCCTATGCGCCAAGGCCCTTACCCCTTTGGATGTGGAGGCTGGGAATATCATGAGATAATCCACTAACTGGGATATAATCGGGAAATTGATGATTATAAGATATTATAAGAATATATGGGAATATTTTATGTTTATATATATATATTTATTTATATAACCAAATGGGATATAGTGGCATTTTGTTTTTTAGGTCACTCAACTGGATGGGTAGAAACTAATCCTGACTAGTCTTTTGGTATCAATGGGATTATCTATGTCAATGTTCACCAGCTAAGAATTTATTTTTTTGCAGGGTATGTAAGATAGGCGATGTAATTTGGAAATTGATGATTTTTGGGGACATCATCTTTTCAGCGCTTGCTAGGCAGGCATCTCGCATGTAGGTTTGAAGACCGTCTTCCTTTTGCTGATCTATTGGGGTTCCCCATTGTGAGAAAGATTACAGTCCATATCTAACATTATATGGTTAATAGTGGTTAATAGTGGTTAATAGTGATTTATAGTGGTTAATGATATATCTGGTTGGTGGTTTGGAACCATGGAATTTTATGACTTTCCATTCAGTTGGGAATGGAATAATCATCCCAACTGACGAAGTCCATGATCTTTCAGAGGGGTAGGTCATCCACCAACCAGAATGTAATAAATCCCCATATCCCATGATATTCCCATGATATCCTCATCTTTGTCTCTACCATTAATTCATCACCAGAGAGTCCCAGAATTTCATGCTTAAATCACCATTTTTCGATGTTTAATATGCGTCAAAAATCTTCACTTCAGGGGATGTGCAGGCGAAATCCTGCACCACCGTTTTCCAACGGTCGTGAACATGGCATGGTACTCCAGGAGTTCGATTCCACAAGAAACTCGTTTTGGAAATCCCATGGGTTTTTCCCAGAACATGATCTACGTTCATGGTGGACTTTCCATATGTTAGTTTGCAGATTTTGACCATAGTTACGAGATTTTCAAGCATTCTCCAGATATTGAAGTGGTAGATCCTGGCAGGCGGGCGTGATGGATGAGTTGCTCGAAAGCTTTGATCACGAGGCGCGAAGATGGAAAGGGTGGAGCTGAGCGCGGGGAGCGCTTTAAGGATTAAACCATCGCATAGTTACCCTGTGGTAAAACTCACAGTTTGCTATGGAAAATCACCACTCTTGGTACATCAACGAACTAAATGGGTCAATATGGGTCGTTTTCAATAGCTATATTAGATTACCATAAGGTAAATGACTAGAACCATCTGGGATGGGTCAAAACCTTAAAAAATCATATTTCTTGGGGTTTATGCCCATCCATTAACCATCTGACTTTTATGGTACCAGGGTTGAGTGCCAGGCTAAGAAGACTCATCGACTTATCGCCTATTTAATGCTGCAATTCAATGGGATCTACATGTTGAACTTATTAATGGCAATATTAATGGGTAATTCAATAGCTATTTTAATCAACTATAAATTGCCATGTTGTTAATTTAAAATAGCTATTGAAAATGGCCATAGAAATAGTTGATTCACCCAGCACAGTTTTCCGTCACTGGAATCTAAGGTTTATCCATGGGGAATCATCGAATCATCCCCAATTCGTTCTATTCAGCCAGGGGAATCCTTGCTTGATACAGTGCAAATAATGAGTATCGGATTTGATAGTTTAAAATATGTTTAACCTAATGACATGTTCGGACATTATATAATATCATTAAAGTATTCATAGATGTCACAGGTGTTGGTTCCTTCAAGTATAAGTTCATGTCAATATAATCTTGGAATATTGCTATATGATACTAATATCGAATCATTGTCATCAACATAATATTAATATTATTAATAGTGAACATCATATTTATGTGATGTTCAACATGTGATAGCACATTGGTTATACAGTCAATATAATGAGATAATGCCATAATCTCAAGAATATAACAATCAATGCTGATCATATTCAGTCAAGGGATAAAGGGGTCAAAGAATGTGTTGTTTGTAGGACATATCTTATTTCGATATCAGTGTTTTATTTTTTTTCGGGATCTGGAATAGTTTTTTTGATTCCTCACTCTTGAGTCAACATATGGTTCCAGATCAATTTTTATCATCCATTTACCAGCTATTCTGGTGTTCATTCCACCAATATTCGTAGCAATAGCTTTTGACTCATCACCATATATGAGACAAAAGGTTTAACCGCCACAAATGGTGATTTACTAAATTTGGAATCATGAGTACTCAATGATGATTTCAGTCAATATATATATATATATGTATGTGACATGTGTGTGACATCTTGTGGTGACTACTTCCAACATATATGACACCGGTTGGTGGCTTGGAACATGAACCATAGATAAACCATAGATAAATCACTATGTTTTTTTCAGGTAGATATGGTAGATCATCGATTTCTGTGGTTTCTATGGCTTCCATAGCTAGTATATTATTTCCAGGATCCCAAAATGGAGGTACTGTACCATATAAGGCCATAGAAATTGGGGGTATATCCCCTTACATGGCCCCTACATTGGCCTTATATATGGTAGGTACCTCCAAGTTAGGTTCCTGAAATGGCCATTGAATATATGACATCTTCAGACGAGTCGCTTCAGGTGGACATTTTGAAAATCGATGTGGACTCCTACGACTGCGCTTTGCTCCAAGCCCTCCTAGCCCGCAAGGCGCGCTTCGGTGCGGATGCTGCGGGTGGCGCTCCAAGCCTTGTCTGGGTAAGTTGCAGAACCCCTTGGGGAGGAGGAATAATCCCTATATGGTAAGGAACATGCTAAGGGGAATGGTAAAAAAATCCTATACAATTGATATGATGGGAATATAACGGGAATATGATAGGAATATAACGGGAATATGATGGGAATATAATGGGAATATCATGGGACTATAATGATAATATATACATATATATATATACGACCAACTGGGATTCACTGGGAATACAATTTGGGTAAATCATAATATTTCACTAACATGAATGGCACGGCCATTGATGATTCCTCTTACCATTATTCCCGAGGGAGGACCGTCAGCTCGTTATAATTTAGCCAGATTATTGGAATGGATGTTAAATGATGGAGAATTCCTTCAATGGATTATTCAAGTCGAACAACAAAGATATATTTAAAATAGCTATCGCCAGTAATGACTATAGAAATGGATTATACAATTCAACGACTATAGAAGTAGATTATGAGCTACCAATCGTTGGCTCAATTCAATGACTATAGAGATGGATTATTCAGTTCAATGACTATAGAAACGGATGACTTGATGGTAATTCAATGGATCCAATACTACAAAGGAGGGGTTGCTAGTCAAAATGGGAGCTGAACCAACAAAAACTGTAGCTTAAACAATCAAAATTTGGTTGAAGGGTTTGTTCTTGCCGATATATACTTTAGCATATGTTAACTAACGCAGTATCACGCAGTATCCTAATCTGTTTGTTGCTTCATGTATTACCTTTAAGGCAAGTGAGGAAAAAAATCCGTTGTCATCCCGAAGATGGATTGATGTTCACTACACAACTTGTTTTATTTGATTGATTTCTGAACATAATTATGGATGACAGTGTTCACTTTCTTTCGTTAAAAGTATGTTGTTTATTGTAATGATTTTTGGGATGGGAGCTGTAACATTACACTGCGTATTTGTTTGGTTTCTGGCATGGGAATTTGATGGGTGGAAACCCATGTATCGCAGTAAACATGGCCAGCCTTTTGAGATCCAACTCACTCGACTCCGGTTAGTAGTTTTACCTCTTATTGTCTGCATGTGTACAGTATATATAGACACACAAATACTTTTAAATATATATATATGTGTAATATTATAATGATGAACTGTTTACACTACAATACATATACATATGTATATTACATTATACATATACATATACATATACAGCTTTATATACAGCTTTATGGTCTATATATATATACATGTGTGTACTGTTGGTGGATGCTCTTCGTGAAGAAAATCGACCTCTCCAGCCGAGGTGAAAGCCTATGTCCTTGTGATGGAGTCACAGCCTTTGAGCCTTGGAACAGATAACTAGTGACACCAGGTATATCAAGTTATGAATTATATATATAGGTACATGTGTGAATGTAATGTATGTATGTATGTATGTATGTATGTATGTATGTATGTATGTATGTATGTATGTATGTATGTATGTATGTATGTATGTATGTATGTATGTATGTATGTATGTTGTATGTATGTTGTATGTATGTATGTAATTGTAATGTATGTAGGTATGTTATGTAGTAATGTATGTAATGTCTGTAATGTATGTATGTATGTATGTATGTATGTATGTATGTAGGATGTAGTAGTAGTAGTGTATGTATGTATGCTATGTATGTCTGTATGTTGTATGTATGTATGTATGATGTATGTAGGTATGTATGTATGATGTATGTATGTATGTATGTATGGGGGGTGTAAATTATGTATGTATGTATGTATGTATGTAATGTATGTAGTATGATGTATGTGTAGTAGTTGTCTGGTGTGTATGGATGGATGATGGATGTATGGGTGTGTATGTATTATGTATGTATTGTATGTATGTATGTATGTATGTATGTCTGTATGTATGTATTTTATGTTAGTATGTTGGCATGTATGTATGTATGTATGTATGTATGTATGTATCCATGTATCTATGTATCTATGTATGTATGTATGTATGTATGTATGTATGTATGTATGTATGTATGTATGTATGTATGTATGTATGTATGTATGTATGTATGTATGTATGTATGTATGTATGTATGTATGTATGTATGTATGTGTGTGTTGTATGTATGTATGTATGTATGTATGTATGTATGTATGTATGTATGTATGTATGTATGTATGTATGTATGTATGTATGTATGTATGTAAATATATATATAGACGTGTATGTATATATATATATATACGTGTATGTATATATATACATGTACATACACATATAGTCACATATACATATATACACTACATATATATATGATGAGACAAGAACACACTTGGAATATTCCCATAATAACATGAAATACATGAATGTTTAGACATTTGTATATCCTATATAGAAATATGTGTAGACATGAATACTTCACTCATCCAACAATCCTTGCCGGATAGCCTCACATGAGGAGATATGTTCAGAAACTGTAACAAGGAATAAGGATAATGATTCATATTTCAACGAGATATTTTAACGAATTGAGCATTTTTTAGCATACTCATGAGCAGACATCATTTTTACATCCTGGGATTTTACAGTTAAATTTGGATTCATTAACTCACAAGATGTGCTGGTTATGATGGATATAAACGGATAGCACACATATCTAATGATCGAAGGAAGTTTAGAAGTCAAACTTCCGACAATATGGACAGATGAAAAGCAGAGATGGGAAGAGTCAGCGAAGAGAAGAAGAAAGAAGATCAAAAAAGAGAAAGTCTCAGAAGAAAGAAGATGCAGATGCGAGAAAAGGTAGGAAAGTCGCGAAACACTGTGTTTTTCCAATGATTTGGGGCTCCCAGGGTCAAAAAGTAGGCTCGCTAGAGCGGCGGGTGCGGAGCCAGCTGGCCAGATGAGAGATGAAAAATTGCACGTCGTTGCGAAGCGAAGCACATTTCGAAGTCAAAATGTACACAACACACTATGCTCGGACCACTTTTGGAAGTTGAGATGTCGAAAAAGTGCACCTTGTTGTGGCGCGAAGCACATTTGCCAGTGAAATCCAGTGAAAAAGATAAAAACACCTCACGTTCAGAGCACTTTTCGAACTTGCGATGTCGAAAAAGTGCACGCCGTTGTGGCACGAAGCACATTTCGAAGTCAAAATGTACAAAACACACCAGGTTCGGACACTTTTGGAAGTTGAGATGTCAAAAAAGTGCACGCTGTTGTGGCGCGAAGCACATTTCGAAGTCAAAAGTGCAAAAAAACTGAGGGGGTTCGGAACACTTTTGGACGTTCAGATGTCGTTTTGCATGGCAGGCGCACGGGAGTGTGCACCTGAGCAAAACATGAGGGTTTTGTAGCATGTCCAAAAACGATGGCAGGCGTCGGACATTTGAAGAGGATCTGCAAAGATGCATTTTCCGTGGCAGGCGCAGTACAAGAGACATGTTCATCAGAGCTGTTAGGAGGTACGGGCGCTGATTTCCTGAGAGGGGTTGCATTTTGGAGCATTAAATCTGTAGGTTTGCTAAGGTGATTTTGCGTGACAGGTGCAGCACTTCGCATGACCTGGCATCACTTTTTCGTGGCAGGCGCAGTAATTTAGACAGGTGGAGTCGAAAAATCGCAAAACTTATTGGTACGAGGCCATCAGCTCTGCACTCAACTTTCCATTTTTGAAGGAAGTCTCGTTTTTGATGTTGTCAACTTCGAAAATTGAGGAAGTCTCGCAGAATTGTTTCGTTTTTGATGTTGTCAAGTTCCAAAATTGAGAAAGTCTCCCAGAATTGTTTCGTTTTTGACGTTGTCAAGTTCAAAAATTGAGGAAGTTTCGCAGAATTGCTGCGTTTTAAGCTTGCAGATTGCAGATTGCAGATTGCAGATAGATAGATAGATAGATAGGTAGGTAGATAGATAGATAGGTAGACAACTACAACAACTACTACAACTACACCACACTGCGCTACACTACGCTACACTACACTACAACTACACATGCAAATAAACTGTGCTACATTACACGACAGTAATTACACTACACTACAGTAAGTACATCTAATTACACTGCACTACACTAATTACACCACCACAACAACAACAACATCTACTACTACTACTACCACCACCACCACCACAGCTACAACTACAATTGCAACTCGACCGCATTACACTGCACTGCGCTAATTATACTGCAGCACACTACAACTATAAATACAAATGCGACCACAACTACATTACATTACACAACACTACACTACACTAATTACATTACATTACGCTACAACTACAACTGCAACTACAGTTGCAACTACCACTAAATTGCACTACACTATACTACAACTACAACTACACTACCTTACACTACACTACACTTTACCAAACTACAGTACACAACACTTCAGTACACTACAAGACACTACAATATACTACACTAATTACACCACACCACAACTACAACTGCAACTTCAACAACTGCAACTACACTAATTACATCACATTAGAACTACAACTCCACTACACTACATTACACTACGACTGCAGCTACAACTACAACTGCACTACACCACACTACATCCAGCAGTTGTGGTGAGGCGACCACTGCAATCATTGCAGCCATTCAAAAACACAACTCCAACCACCTTTCGGTCCATCAGTGAATTCGCTCTGCCATCCGTGATTTACAACAACCAACCTCTCCTATAGGTTTCCTATTCTGAAACTTCCGCCACCGCCTTGTGCGGCACTACTGGTAAACTAAATCCAGATAAATTCATCTAACTTTATCATGATCATCCAGATAAACGGATATAATCATGAAATTGTCATAATGGATCTAGGCTATAGTAATAGATATGTCATGGAATTTATCTAGATGAATTCGCATAAGGGGAATGACGATTAGAATTCAGGGAATCATCCCCAAATGGCCGCAAAATTCAGGATTTCTCATAGTGAATTTCTCTCAGCCAGATTTGTATATGACATGATATCAGCAACATACGTGGTTCATCCGAAGAAGTGACAGGGTTTTACTGTGTTTTACTGACGGAATGAAGTCACCACGAAGCAGAGTTCATGATCGGGTCACCGTTTGGGTTTTGAGCAGAAATCGGGATAAAACAGCAGCAGAGTGTGAAGAATTTCCCTGGGGGAGTTGACAAGAACACAGCCCACATGGATATCCAATGAGCGAAAATGTGAAATCTAAAGATGAAAATAGGGACTGGTAAGGCAGAGACGGCCAGCAGTGGTCGCGAAAAATTTTGGGGTCTTTGTAGAAACTGCCACATTTATCTTTAAAAAAAACTAAGGAAGTTGTTTCAAGCAGTTTGTGAGTGTTTGAAAGATAGCATGATCGGGGAATCTCGCCTACTTGCTGGGCCCATAGTCACTTTCGCATCAAGTGCAGCTGAACTCCCCTCCGCCGATCCCTGGTGCCAGATCCTAGCCGGAGGCACCATGGCTTTGTCAGCCCGTCGTTTGGACGAGCCACACCCAACCACCACCACCCCCCACAACCCATCACACGCCCCCAACCACCGTCCCAGCGGGCCCGTGGGCCAGCACTCATGGCAGCGATAGTGCTGGCCGAATTGGCAACTACATGTGGAGCGATGCGAAAAATCGATTGCCTGAAGAGGATCGAAGAGGCTCAAGTCGACAGTGCACCCTTCCAAACTGGCTCTCCAGTGCTTCATCCACCCAATTTTTGAAATGGGGATCCATTTCAACTTTGGAAGTAATACGAAAAACAAAGTAAAACAATTCGAACCATCATTTGCCACTACTTCAAATATGTGGTCTCCCCAGTTTTTTCCAACTTAGACATGGAAAACGCCACCATTTGTCAACCATATGGATTTCCCAGATCACCGGGAAAAGCCGCCATCAGGATCCCTCCACCCTTCAAGTTCGCACGAGCTTTTCATGGTGACGAGCCGCTTGAACAAGGCCTAGTTGGCTGGGAACCCTAGCGATAGATGGAGGTCGAAAGTGGTTGAGTGGTTGGGGAGAAAGGAGTGATGAATCCTGACAACACTGGTTTATTAAGTTTATTTGCGCTTGAAACTTTATTAGTCATCAATTTCCCTGGTCAAACATTGCCATCACATCACAGGGCTAAATCCCCAATTTGAAATGGCCCCATTTCATGCTGGGCATGTCAGGAGGTCTGTGGGATGACCTGACATCTGGCACACTAACCAGTATGTACTAGTGACTTTAGTACTCTCTTGTACACTAAATTGGCAATAAAATCCAGTACTTGAGCCGTGCCCAAAATGGTAGATTACATGTAGATTACATATTGTTTGTTTAAAACTTATCTAGCATACATGGAAATACAGTTTTAAATACATTTATACATGGACATATTGTATATTTAGGACATTCATGGACATACGAACTAAACCATCGATTTATGACGCCTTCAGTAGCGAATTTCGGGCATCCAATTGGATGCAGTTCACAAAGTTTACAACCAACAAACATGGTGAGATTTAGGTATAACCTTTGTATATAATGTCTGTTATATCATGTTATATAGATTAGATTACATTACATTAGATTAGATTAGATTAGATGAACTTATATAGATAGCTACATATAGATTAACTAAGTGGAAATCGCGACTGCTGACCTCCATCTCTATGCTTCGCTGGTGAACTACCCCCAGGTTCGCGGGAGAAGCCCACTGGGGACTTACTAACTTAAGTGGGCCCGGAGTGGATTCTATGTGGTTTTGCTACAAAAATTGAGTTTTTTTTTACATTTCGGAGTTTGAACAGCTGCTCCTTTTAGATGTTTTTTTCATAGTTTAACCATTTTTGTCTTAATATGCCTGGTTGGTGTCCTTTTTTTTGCACACGGACCTAGATAGCAACGGTGTTCCGAGAATCTGGAGGATGAAGGGTTGCAGTCTTCGCTCAAAATGCCACCGGTCCCATTGATGGATTCGTTCACTACGCAGTTACAAGGTGGCTATACCCCATTTACGATAGCTACAAACATGGTGATTCACCAGCAACAAATAGGGATTTAATGGGATTTGATAGGGATTTATATATCGCCATGATAAATGGTATATCATAACTGCTTGGTGGTTTGGAACCATGGAATTTTTTGACTTTTCACCCAGTTGGTCAACTTCCCGCCCTTGTACTTACATGAACAACTCCGCGATTGTGAACTTCAGCGTGTTCGCTAGCATCGGGGTGGCATACATGCATTCCGACAATGCAACTTTGGACAATGCAGAAACCAGGATCATGCATTTCGAAGCCATCACGATGGCCTTGGTGGCGCTCTTGCAATATTTGGGAAGACCACCCTATCTTGCCTCAATCTTTCAGCTATGGACGGCCATTACAAACAGCCTGGTCCTCTTCGAACAAATGGTGTTTCCGGAACAAGTTCCTCAGACAAGCACCAGTTTGACTTTGCCCCCACGTGCAAAACCGCTGTCAGCGATCATGAATGACGACTTCCAGGAACACACCAACAAACTGGAGCCTGCCGTCACTTGTTTGAGAGCATTCCTACATTGGTACCGCCAACGGTATGACACTGAGTTGCATGCCGAGACTACTTCAATGCTTGAAGACTTGAAGACTCCTTATTGGTTATACCACACACCAGGCTAAGTTGACTTATGTACAACTTGTTTGACTAGGGTTTAAACTAGGGTTTATGGGCCATATAACTGCCGACGATAGTGACGATGTCGTCAATGGGTTTATCAAACAACCAACATAACTCGGAGGCCTCACCTTATAGAACTTACCCTTTTTAAGACATCCGTAAACACCATTTTTCCCATGTAAAACTGGTTGGTGGTTTGGAACATGAATTTTATTTTTCCATATATTGGGAATAATAATCCCAACTGACTTTCATATTTTTCAGAGGGGTTGAAAGCACCAACCAGAAAACTGTTGGGTTTTTCCACGCCATTATCGGCTGGTAGATGATAGCCACAAGGGACAGGGGGTAATTGGTCAGGTTACATCATTTTACCATATTCACCTCTTTATCGACCAGTTTTCCCGACGTATCTGGTGTGTTGGTGTTGGGAGCAGCTTTAATGAGATGGTTGAAGATTTATGTCTCAGGTTGGTGGTTTGTTACATTTTTTTTCCATGTGATTTAGTGAGCTGATATACCAAGATATGCATATCGTATACTGATTGGTGGTTTGGAACATTTTTGTTCCAGAAACAGTTGGGAATGGAATGTCATCATCCCAACATTTCCGAACTCTAATATTTTTCAGAGGGGTTGGTTGAAACCACCAACCAGATTGGTATATCCATATATTTATATGTCTACATAATATATATATATGTATATGTCAATAGATGTATTCAGGATTATCAATCAACTATGGTAGGTCAGCCACCAACCAGCATAGATCAATGGATTGGTTTAAGGGAAATTTTACAGGAAAACCCCATATTTACTGGGAAAATCTATGGTTTCCTGTAGATTTTCCCTTAAACCAATCCATTGAGATAGAGGTTTCCTACAGAGTTTTCCCCCAATCCAATGAATAGATACGGGGGTTTCCTAAAATGGTACCCAAAAATGGATGGTTTATTTCATGGAACATCCCCATTTAAAAAAAAAAATGTAACTGGGGGAAGCCCCATTTCTGAACATCCTGGCGCTGGGCATTGCTCTACAGGTTGTTCCTTATCCTATCAGCTGCAACTCGTGCGGCCAGAACCTTGGCCGTGCCATGGGGCCGGGTGATGTGGGTGATGTACGGTGGATGGGCCAGCGAAATCCGAAGCACCAGTTGAAAACGGTGGGCAATTTATCCCATGATTTTGTTGGGGTTTCAACCATCCTTTTAGTGGTGCAGGATTTCGCAACCATGCACAGTATCTACCACAAACCCATTAGTTTGCCTAGTGAACAGAAACCTATCAAACATACGACCCTGGGGACCCCATATTTGTTGCTTAAACCCATGTTGTTTACTGGTGAAGTCCAATTTTCCCCGGTTTCTACTTCCTAGCAAAAGAGTGCCAAACATTGTATAGCAGCTGGTTGGTGGTTTGGAACATGTTTTATTTTCCCATATAATGGGAATAATCATCCCAACTGACTTTCATATTTTTCAGAGGGGTTGAAACCACCAACCAGAACTGGTTGCACACCTCTGCAATGACCTGGCTTTGAAAGATGAACTTAGAATGATAAGCTCAAACAACAAGGGCCTACCGACGACTGTATTCAAGCATGTCGTCAGACCAAAAGGAATCCCGGGGTAGGGAATCATAAAATAGGTGGGATTCATTCACATGTGTTCTCCCAAAACACGATTGGCCTTTAAAAAATCACTTGGGGAACAATTGATGCTATATCATTGGTATTGTCAAGTTGTGGCATAACATGTTTTAAACTCAATTCATTCGTATGACCATAATCCAATGGTCAACTGACCTTCCAGGAGTCACGCATAAAGCAAGCAGTTCGTTCTGCAGGGGATTGGTGTACCGTCATCAGGGAGACTTTGGCAACTATCCATGACCCTGATGCTGTGTCAACCTTTCTGAGCGTGTATTTGGGGGGAGCGCACCCAGCGGTGAATGAACCTTGGCTTGAAGAGAAGGAAAAACTGGGGGAGTGTTGAATTGGCAGCGTTCTCATGGAGCAACATGATGTACACAAATTGCTTCCCCTTTTTTGCGCTGGAGTCTTGCAGCCGTCCAACGCCGCCAACCAGCTTCTGGGTCATCAGCAGATCTGGGAGGCAGTGCTCCTGGCTGAGGAGATCTACATTGAGTGCACCAAAGCTGGCAAGTTGGAAATAAATCAATCCAACGCCTAGCGCATCGTATCTTTGGGAACCCCTTCCATCTTGAGGGTGCGGTTCGCCCATCTCACGGGTGTAGCCAAAATGACCACATCGGCAACGCCATTCTGAAAGTCACTTTTTGGTTCCAACCTTATAAAGGATTTGTTAAACAAAGTTTGTTATTTCTGTTTGTAGTTTTTTTTTGCTCAGGTGATTGTTGGTTTGGGATTTTCTCAATGAATTAGTGTACCACCAAAAACATGGCATTAATGTCTTTATTAAATGGCAACATATAACATATGATTCAGATAAAAATTATAAAATGGATGACACCTCCTCCCTTGATTTGATTTTACCCCAGGTGGAAAAATGGCTCTTCTTCTGCACGACTCTCCCAAGGATTTCTTACCAAAAGACTTGAAAGATCACCATTAATTACCATGAATTACCAAGACTTTCTTACCAACCGGTTAAAGGATTATAAGGCTTATAATGGCTTACAATGGCTTATAGTGGCTTATAATGGCTTATAATGGCTTATAATCCCACTAACTATAGCTGGTTGGTGGTTTGGAACATGAATTTGATTTTCTCCAATAGTTGGGATGATGATCCAATCTGACGAACTCCATCATTTTTCAGAGGGGTAGGGCTCAACCACCAACCAGAAAAGATCGGCCATATGAAGTTGGCCCATGTGAAGAAAGCAGGCACCCCAACGGGCCCCAACGTGCTGGCCGTCCTCCACAGCTTTGGACAGCACATGTTCAAAGTTTTTTCAGTTAACATCCTACTCCGCTGGTTGGTGGTGACCGGAACCATGGAATTTTATGACTTTCCAGAAACAGTTGGGAATGTCATCATCCCAACTGACGAACTCCATCATTTTTCAGAGGGGTAGGTATACCACCAACCAGTTTGTTTAACTTATCATGTGCAGCCAGACTAGCAAATTTGTAACTGCACAAGACTTGTGATGATAGTCTAATATAGCCTTTTGAAAATGGGATTGAAGCAATTTACCTAGTTATAGATTTATCTACCCCATAGCCTAGTTAGTGTATCCTAGTGCTACATTCAACTGAAACAAACAAAACTTCTCATTCACCAGCCATCAACCCATTTTATCTTGATGTTTCCTGGTGAATTCCCATTTTTTGCTGGTCTACTCAATTTTCACTGGTCGATTCGCAATCAAATCACCATATTCTATCAGTTATATCGACATCAACCGCCATTTTCCCATGATTTTCCCCAAGTTTTCCCAGGATTTTCCCAAGTTGTTCCCATCCAAAACCCCCAACGGCGGCCCAAGGACTACGAACTGCTGGTCTTTTCGGAGCAGGATACGGTCTTCGTCCACCGGGAGCTGCTGAAGGACTTGGAGACGGCGCCCTTAGGACAGCCCGGCGGACGTCATGTCATGATGGGATTTTTTGACCATTACCCTCTGGTGAACTAACATAGCAATGGAAAATCACCATTTTTAATGGGAAAATCCACTATTTCTATGGCCATTTTCAATTGCTACGTTAGTTCACCAGAGGGTAAACACTTAATGGATGGTTCATTACCCTCTGGTAAACATACAAAAAGCTATTGAAAATGACCATAGAAATAGTGGATTTTCCCATTAAAAATGTTGATTTTCCATAGTTATGTTAGTTTACCAGAGGGTAATGGATGTTTCATTAAGTTAGAAACCCATATGATATTTGATGATTTTGATGTTTCATAGTATTTTGATCATATTTAAACACTATGGATGGTTCATTATTGAATTACCCACAATGTTAGAAATATGATGGATAAATATGATGGACATATAAGTTATTCTTAAATATCTATATTATCCATATGATGTTTGAAATCAACATATTCCCATTATTAGTATAAACATTATTCCTATATTATATTATGTATATATAGACATATATGGGATTTTCATAACCATTATTATGTACAAATAAATAGGGATTCAATGTCAACCCCGGAGTAATAAACCATGGTTTATTAATTAGGGGGTTCATCCAATAGTCATAATTTATCATTTCATCTAATACTTAAATGGTGCCCTCCCAATTAAACAGCCGTTTGGAAAAATAAACACTTACTTGTGCTAAATGTAGGGAATGAGGGAATGATCCACTGGCGAACTATCATCATCCCAGCAACCCCCAGCAACCCATCCATTCCCTACTGACTTAGCACCAGTAAGAACAATGGATTGGGTTTCCAATATCATACCATTAAAGTAATGTACCATTATAGCCATATTATACTATATGTAGGTTTCCTACAATGTGAAGCCCCCAAGATAGCTAAGTTGGTTTTCAACTCCAATAACTATGGTTTATGGTACTTATAACTATAGTTACTGGGGCTTTTGTTAACCAACTAACATCACTGGGGGGGCTCACATTGTAAGTCATGGGAGCACCCCCAGTTCTCATCCATTTTGCTCGATGGGTTTAAGGGAAATTTCACCGGAAAGCCCCATGTTTTTTTCGTGGGAAAATCACGATGGGAAACCCGGTGAAGATTTTCCCTTCAAGCAATCCCTTGTTTTTTTAATTGCTAGTCTGGTAGTAGATGTGGATTTTGAAATTAAATCATCATGAAAAATCCAGATATATCAAAAATCAAGCCATCATTTATCCAGATATAGGTTCAAAATATGGGGTTAGAAGTGGATATAACTGATAAATATTGATAAATGATGGTTGGTTAATGAGAATAGATGGTCATTTACGAAATGATGGATTGGGGCAATATGAACATATTTCTACAGTCCAGTTATATCCACTTTGCTGTCCATTTTTGGGATTTCAACGTCCCTATGGACGTCAACATGGACATATTTCTACAGTCCCTATCATGGGGGTAGAAGTGGATGTAACTGATACAGGATGCTTGGTTGATGATCTGGTTGGTGGTTTGGAACATTTTTTATTTTTCCATATATTGGGCATAATAATCCCAACTGACTAGTATTTTTCAGAGGGGTGGAAACCACCAACCAGTAGTCATTGTGTCATTTAATGGAGAGTTAAGCATTGTTTAACCATGATTAATAGGGATTTGACTATCAACGGATGAGGATCTTGACTATATAGACTATATATAGGTCATGTGATAAAAATCCATCAAACTATGGTGATTTAAGTGGATGTAGCCGATTTGCATGATGGTTGATTTTTCTGCACCTATTCGAAACCAAACAATTGTTGATTGGAAGTTCATTGTTGGTTGTAAAAGTTGGTAATTGGTTAGTACCCTCTGG
Organism: Cladocopium goreaui; assembly: GCA_947184155.2. Taxonomy (NCBI): domain Eukaryota; class Dinophyceae; order Suessiales; family Symbiodiniaceae; genus Cladocopium; species Cladocopium goreaui. Next base: position 170,089 of record CAMXCT020006733.1, on the reverse strand, counting down.
TAAACTAACATAGCTATTGAACATGGCCATTTATAGTGAGTTTTCCCATTAAAAATGGTGATTTTCCATAGTTTTGTTAGTTTACTAGAGGGTATGTCATGCGACTGTCCCCTTGTTGAAGTCATACTGCATGAGTGACAAAAAGGAGATTATGAACTAAGCTATATGAATAGGAAACCGTCTTCAAGCAGCTAGTTTTGAGATGGAAAAACAAGGGGTATAGCTTGAATGGCGAAATTGTGTGCCTTTTTGGCTCTTGTTAGTTGGATGAAGTTTTCCGGTGGTTTTTCGATCATTCTTAGGATTATGAGATGGTTTTGTCAGGGTTCATCATAAGGATTATGAGTAGCCAGAGTGAAGCAATATTAGAGGTGGTGATTTTTCATTGTTTTGTTTAATATTATAGGGATGGATTATTTTTGGGATGGTGAACCAAAAAATCATGAGTAGATGGATATGATTATGGTTGGATTTTTGTAAGTACTGTAGCTATTCAAAAGTGATCACCGTCTATCATCAAAAGTCGGATTACTAGCCATATTGCGTGGATCAGCTACCTGTTTTTTTCTGATGGTGTTATAATCGCTTTTTAAAACGAGATGTACTGGGATATACCCCGCTTGCCCCGGAGAATCCTAAAGACCGGCATCTTCCGGCAACATCTAAGTGGTAGTTTCCCTTTAAAGGGTACCCCCGATCTATCTACAATGTGAGGCCCCCCAGTTCTAAGTTGGTTAACAAAAGCCCCAGTAACTTTAGTTATAAGTACCATAAACCATAGTTGTTGGAGTTATGTTCACCAACTTAGCAATCTTGGGGGCCTCACATTGTACCATAGACCCTCGTGAACCTACTGAACGAAACCATTTTAGCTAACGATTGCAGGGGCACCACCTCGTGGTTGGTGCTTGGCAATATTTTATGAGGCGCATGCTGGTGAAGTCAATCTAAATGTGTCCGTATCTTTGTCGCACTCAAAACAGCACGTATGCCAAATACGGTTCGGTACCACTCTAAACATAAAGGGCGACCCGATAGTGTCGCCATGTATGAATCATCCAGTAATCTTCAGCTACCTTGGTAGCATAGCATCGATGAAGCCGGCAGGTTTTTTTTCGGGACTGGGTAACCTCCCGGATTGTTGATGGATCTCCCCAAGTCAACATCTAAAAATGGCTGCGATTAAAACCAGACTGACAGTCATGGTAGTTGTTTATGGCTTTGGGTTTCCCACATTCTTGATTTTTTTGTAATATATATATATATATAAATATATATATATATCGAATGTTGGGATATGAACTAGTACCACAGATTGTTAATATCATATTCTTATGATTGCCAAAGTACCTGCCCGCCAATGATAGGATTCTTATAATTGCCAAATTACCATATTATTATTATATCATGACCATGGGATGAATATCCCACATTCTTGTCCCAATCTACCTGCACAGGACAGCTCTTTTCTTGGACACGGTATCCGCTCCGTTTTCCTGTGGACGAGTTCGACTGCTTCTGGTTCAAGGTCCAGGAAGTCTGGTGTCCAACCGAAAATGTTGGGAATTCACAGGGTTTACCCTCTGGTGAACTAACATAACTATATATAACTATGGAAAATCACACTATTTCGATTGGGCCATTTTCAATAGCAAACTGTTTGTTACCAGGGTTTACGGGTTCTTCCCGCTCCGGGATTCATGGCCATGATTTGCGGGGGCCCAATGCACCCTTTAGTTCGAATACTGGAGTCCTGGAGAGTATTTGATGAGTAAAACACATGTGGTTCCTGCAGGGTGGTGCCAAAAATCGTTAGCTGAGTTGCTGCAAATAAATCCAATAACTATGGTTTATAGGTGATATATCGAACTAGTTAGTGGGATTATAACCCATTTATAACTGGGGGGGGCACCACCTTGTGTATGTTAAATGTTCCAGTCATTTTTCGAGAATAAACAGGTCCATTTTATGCTGGCCCCCCGGTTCCTGTTGTTCACACTTCACACCAAAATAGGGCGCCCATCCAAATAAATATATCTTCTCATATTAATATGACTGGTTGTTGGTTTGGAACATTTTTTATTTTTCCCTTCAGTTGGGAATGCCATCATCCCAACTGACGAACTCATATTTTTCAAAGGGGTAGGTATACCACCAACCAGTCACTCTTGCCAATGTCGGTCGATCCCCTTTAATTAAACATGTCATTTTTTTAGCTGAAGATGATGTCTATTTTCCCGAAAAAAAACGCTACTTGGGGAATGCTTTGTGGGAGGCATTTGGGCATTGTTTGAGGTTCCTTGAGAAAATCCAAGAATATATGGTGGGTTACTAAAATCATAGCCATAGTTAGAGTAACTATGGCTATAACATGCTACAACTATAGACTCTAGACAGAGTATTTTAGAACTATCATCTGGCTGATGGTTTCAAACATGAATTTTATTTTCCATTTCATATATGGAATAATAATCCCATGCAACTGACGAACTCAGATTTCTCAAGATGGTTAAAACCACCAACCAGTCATGATAGGGTTGCCATGTTGCTTGGTCTCCTATGGCCAATCTTCATCCATATCCGAGGTCGTGCTCTCCATTTATGGCTCAACCATGGATTTTTGCCAACTAAACCCTCCATTTATAGGAGGTTCCCGGTTTGCTATACATCAATTGTAATCATAGATTTGTTCGCCACTTTAACCATCATAAATCAGCCATAAATCAGCATACTTGCAGCATAAAGAACACTGATAATCACCATTAATCACCATAAATCACCATAAACCAACCATAAATCAACCATAAACCAACCATAAATCACTAAATCACCATAAATCCCTATGCTTTCTGCAGCACTCCACTTCTTCAAGTGCAGTTCCAGTGAACTCAATGGAGTTTTTTTCATCAAAGATTCGATGTTCGCAGCGAGCGACAAAAACCTCCATTTATGACATGTGTCATGGGGGTTCAGAATCATATGTGTATATAGTATATGTTCACATGTATATATATATATATATACATATATATATATACATACATATACATATATATATTTATATTATATACATATACATATATATATATACAGACATATATTTACACATATATCATCTAGATGTATATATAGTATATCGTATATAGAGATATTCCAGGTTTTCAGCGCTCGCGTTTTCTACACCCCAGCGACGCCGCGGACCGCAGCCTGGGTGAAAAGGAAGGAACCGGCGGAGGACGCGCCGCAACGGCGATCTCACGGCGATTTCACGGGGAATCTCATGGTTTCATGGTAAAAACCATAGAAAAACCATAGAAATTGGAGGTTTTAATGGGAAAACCATAGGAAAACCATAGGAAAACCATATCAAATAGCAAACATTATTATATTGACTATTAATGGATCATTATGTGAATGAATCATCTGTGGATAACATTTATTTTGATAAATATGTGGATCCATTAATGGATTAATCAACCATTATTCATTATGTGGATTAATGGATTATTATGTGAATGAATGGATCTGACTATTTGAGATCTTTATGTGGATTTGAGTTCTTCTGATATGTGTTCTGATTGATGGGAATTTTTGTGGCCACGAACATGTGAAAAACCTACCATTAAATTGGGATCATGAAATCATGTGAAATTTATCCAATGTGGGTCCATTGGATATCCGGCCGTACTCATGGTTTTTTCACAGCCACCATGTGCCTTCCAGGACGGCTGACGCCCAAAGCGATCCCCCTGGATTTCGTGCGAGAATGGTTGGAGAGTGGCAGCAAAACGCCCATCGCCACCTTAGCAGCTTGACATGCGATGGGTACAACGTGGCTGAGAACGGTGGATGAAGTGGTTTTTACAGTTGGAATTATTGTTTTTTGTAGGTGTAAATGGTTAGTTGTATGTTTATAGTAGTTAAATGCCCCGTTTTTTTGGGAGGGGGTACAGTATCTAAGCAAGAGTAGTTCATGATGATAGTCCCGCAACAGGGAATGTTATATCCTGTTCGGGTAGAGTTTCGTGGTGTAGAGTGACAAGAAACCCTGCAGCAAATTCAGCAATTGGAAATCGAGATTTAGATATATCATGATAAATCTATTTCCAATTGCTTGTGTAGATTGAAAACGTCAATACATTTTGAAAGGAGCTGTCCACCGTCCAAAAGAGGTTATCAAGCTACCAAGCCAGGAACGAATTTGGCGCAACATCACGACAGTCGTTGAAGCAGCAGCAGAAGCCTCGCCTCTGCAACATGTACGCTACATCTTGGACCTGTGCATCTTGGACATGCAAAAATGATATGGGTATGTCTGAAAATGAGGTACCCCAACTTGTGGCCGTTGAAGAAACCCATGATTTTTGCATGTCTGAAAAAATGGGGCTACCTGTCAGACAAACTACCAGATTTTTGCATCGAAAGATCTTAAGGACTCTAACTTTATCAGACCTCAGCAAGATTCAGAGCCTAGGACTAGATTCAGATAGGAATAACTTTGCGACCAAGACTTTGGTCTATGAAAATCCAGTACCAAAAAAACATTAAATCTTGGTGAAGACCTTCTATTTCTGGCAGCAATTGGTGAACTGAACGACTGAACCCGAACCATTTTTCATGTCCACAAAAAAAGCTGTGACGCTCACCAGATGGACCCCAAAAGCATCCAAAAGCCCGAAGAGTCTTCACCGCTTCTCTCCAGGACAGCACCGAACCAGTGCGCACGTGTTTCCCGACGATCATCCAGGGGACAACGGCCGCAGGCAGGATGCAATGGGTCAAAGCAGGGAACGCTTGGAGCGGGAAAAAAAGGGGGATTTCATGGGTTTTTTTGGTGTGCCATAGATTTAACTGATAATGGGACTTTTTGTGTTTGGTCAAAAATGGGGTGAATTGTGGTTTCATGGGTTTTTTTGGTGGTTTCATGGGAGGAACCAGCCGTTTTATGGGAATACAATGGGGATATAATGGGATACTGATGGGATTTGCACCCGAAAATATTTTTCTGGAATCGCTGAGTCGATGGTTTTTGGCATTTTCCCAATGGAAAATCCACTACATAGAGAACAGGGATGGTAGAAAGCCTATAAATAATGGGATGTTTGCCACCTATTAACTGGTGATTCGGATTTTTTCCATCCACAGTATGTTCTCGATTTTTTGCTGGGATCCTTTAACATATCCAGTGATATTTGAAGAATGTTGGATACATTGGATACATGAATTCTGTGCCAAAAGCATGCGGCTGGCTGCCACAAGGCTGTGACATGATCCTTCCTGGCTTATGCTGGCTCTACCAAAAGTCCTTCCCTGCGGGCGCAGTTCCAGAAACAGTGATTTAACGACAATGGACTGGCTGGTGGTTTGGAACATTCTTTATTTTTCCATTCAGTTGGGAATAATGATCCCAACTGACTTTCATATGTTTCAGAGGGGTTGAAACCACCAACTAGCGGATCGTGTCATGAATGATGGATCAAACCAAAGAGTAGTGGTCGGAAATTGATTTCTTGTCCATGCCAGAGGATCAAAGGTTTCTTCGAAAAACCAACAACTCTGCCTCTGGTGGCTGGATTTCTTCGAAAATTACATCACTACTGGTGTAAGCATGCATATTTATGATATGTATGCAAACATCTACTGAAATGCGTATATGTCATTGTATGCGGGGTCGCACAGATTTTTGGATTAGGGAAAGAAATCCATACCTTGAGACTTGAGGATCATCTCACTTAGCAAGTGACGAAAATAAGCCTACTGATCTTAAGTCCCAAAATTCGTGAGGTTATCCCATAACTTTTATAACTGGATTATAGATATGGTCTAGTTCATCAACCAATAACATATAGAGTTCATCAACCAATAACTAGAATCAGTTTTTATATATACCCTCTGGTAAATTAACATAGACCCTGGCAGATAGGGGTTGGAAGATTAGTGTCCATTAAAACTAGGCTATTTTCAGGGTCTATGTTAATTTACCAGAGGGTAAGTTACTTGCTAGTGATTTTGTAGTTCATCAAGGTCATCACTTCCAATGCGTGGCATCCTCCAATGGTCCAACTGCGTGCATCAGACTGAGGCAGTTCTTCCCAGTTCGTCGCGCCGAGCCGACATTGATGACGCGTTGCGCTTGCGCAAGTTGACGCAGGTGGGAAGATCCAGCTTCCTGTAGATGTTCCCTTTTTTAAACCAGCCCATTGATATATCCAGCCATGTGTTTTTCTTTTTGTGGCATGTCGAAGTTTATGTCATGGCCAGTAGAATAAAAGATAAAAATGTATCTGGTTGGTAATTTCAGACATGAATTTTATTTTCCATAATATATGGGAAGAATCATCTCAACTGACGAACTCATATTTTTCAAGATGGTTAAAACCACCAACCAGATTTTTCAAGATGGTTATAGCCATTTATCACCTATAAACCATAGTTATAACCTATTAGTTAGAGGGATTATAACCCATTTGCAGTAGAAAGAATAAAAGTGTATCTGATTGGTGGTTTGGAACATGGCTTTTATTTTCCATATATTGGGAATGTCATCATCCCCACTGACGTTCACTCCATCATTTTTCAGAGGGGTTGGTTGAAACCACCAACCAGGTATGTATATGTTATAATCCCATCATATAACCATATAAAATCACTATTATTGTTGAAACCACCAACCAGGTATTCTTTTTGTCGAAAATTGCCTTGTCTTGTCGTGAAATCCAGCGAACGCTCCTCCGACTTTCAGCCTTGTTTCACAACAACCGACCATAAAGGCTGCTTGAAATCCTCAGGTATGTTACGGTATGTTGGCAAATATAAGTAGATTAACCATAATTAACCTGGTTTTAGGTTTCAGGTGAATACTTAACAGAGTTGAAATAAACCAGCAAACACGGGACGTCGAGGTTTAGACGACCCAAGGGGGAGATCAAGACGATCGAGACGTGAGTTGTCGCTGCCGGTGTCGGTGCTACGGAAAAATTGATGCGTTTCTTGGGAATGTCTTTTTATGTAGTCGGTGATTTTTGACTTTTCCAACGTTCAATACCCGGAAATACACTAAATAACGATTAATTAATGATAATGATATCAATATATATATATATATATATATTATGTATATATATATATATATATTATGTATATATATATTATATGTATATATATATATAATGACAATGATATCATGATGGCTTGTCATGAAATATGTAATCACAATGTGAACAAGAAAAGCACTCAGACGCTCCTACTGCCACCCGTCAGAGTCATGGGATGAAACTTTTTTAATCTCCGACGACTAGGCGGTGCTCGACTAGTGCGAAAGGGTGCTCGAGTAGTGGTTACCCTCTGGTAATTTAACAGTTTGCTATTGAAAATTGCCCATAGAAAGTTGATTTGCCCATTGAAAATGGTGATTTTCCATAGTTATGTAAACGTTTACCAGAGGGTGGGTGATGTTATTGATTGGTCTACTCTGGTTACTTAGATGGGCCATGGAAAAAACGCGATTCCTGGTTAGCAACCGGGGATTTGTTACCCCCGATATATCCCAATGAAATAATCCATTTACTAACTAGTTAACTAACTCCATGGCCCATCTAAGTAGGTGATGTCATTGATTGGTCTACCCTCTAGAGTAAACTAAGAGTCACATTTCGACTTTGCGATTGAAAATCACCATGTGTTTTTTTCAGGTAGATAAAAACCTATTTCCTGAAAAACCATAGGTGTTGATTCCTTCAAATAGATGAACCATAGATAGCCTCTGGTTATTTAACATAGCCATGGAACATGACCCATTTATAGCTTGTTTACCTATTAAGAATGGTGATGTTCCATGGCTATGTTAAATACCCAGATGGTAAATCACCATGTTTTTTCAGGTTTCCAGTTAGATCGTCGATTTCTATGGTTTCTATGGCTTCCAATGAAGACCATCCTGGTTACATATCAATAAAACATATATATATATGGTAGGAACCCCCAAGTTAGGTTCCTGAAATGGCCATTGAGTTATAAATTGGCTTATAATGATATATATAACCTTGTATATAGAGATTATGTTCAACATCAGTGTCATTATGTTTCTATGTTATATTCAATAGTGCTTGTAGTACTGTTAGATAATCAAAGCACATGTAAATATGTCATTGTACCACTACAACTGATATTTTAGCACAACTTGTGTCTGAAAATGGAGCATCAACCCTCCACAAAAACATTATTTTTTAATAGGGAAAATAGTGATAAACCAGTGGGAGGATAATTCCTACCAACAAATAGTTCTGGTTGGGGGTTTGGAACATGGCTTTTATTTTTCCATATATTGAGAAGAATCATCCCAACTGACTTTCATATTTTTCAGAGGGGTTGAAACCACCAACAAATAGTTCCATCATTTAGGTATGTTCAAGTCCATTCACAGCGGAGTTTTGTTCAGTTGATCTTGGCGTGGTTCCAGGACGTCTGTGGAAGGGAAATATCAACTGAAAACGTGTTACCATTTTTTATTGGGAAAATTATGGGAAAATTAGTGATAAACCTGCCGAAAATTCTGAGTCTATCTGTTACGTCAGATTTTTATAGATATTCTCTAACCATGGATCTAACCAATAGTCATAGAATTGGATGATGGGAAATTTTACAGGATAGCCCTATATTTGATGGTAAAAACCCTGGTTTCCTGTAGATTTTCCCTTAAACCAACCCAATGAAATAGTCATTTTTTCTAACCAATGGATTTTTTGTTTTTCCATGTTTTCAACCCCTCATTTCCAGGAGCTCAGGCCTCACGGTGCCACTTTGCAGTGCCGTTCTCCCCGTTCTCCCCGAGCCGTTGAGGACGGGGGTTATCAGTCGTCACCCGCGGTGAAGATGACGAGGTTCTCCAATAAACCAGAGCCATGGCTTAATCCATCTGAATCCATCTGAATCCATCAAAAATTGATCGAGCTGATGAATAGTTGTCAACGGATTGATGATTCGTGGAAAAGGAATAATTATATCATGTTAGCCAAAAACGGATCCACGGATGATCCACCATCCCCAAAAAATCATGCGAAAACCTGGAAAAATGTGTCGTTCTTAAATGGATCAAGCCGAAGCAGATTATGGTGTTTCTTAAATCATTGTTGCGAGTAAAACATCCATGGTTCATCCCCCAATTTCAAAGGTCCACTTTGGTTCAATCAGTTCAATCCTGTCGCCACAGCCCACCGGGCACCAGGTCTCTCCAAGGGAGCTCCAGACGCAATTTGCAACGGTAACAAATCGGGAGGTCGCAAGCGTCCGGGTGAGGCAACATGCAATGACTGGTTAGCGGTTACAGAAATACCTTTTTTCCCCCATTTACCCAGCATAAATGTGACATTTCCGCAGATACTCCATGGAAAAATATGTGTTTTCGCAAACGAGGCAAGCCATGAGGAATGCACCTACAAGGTGCCCTGTTGGTCGTTAAGCTGGTTGAATTTTTTGTAAACGATTGATTTATGACGTAACCAATGTTCGTGGCTGGATGGTAGATCCCATTGCGATGCCCCATCATTTACTGCACAGGTTTTCGTAATTACAATGTGGTGCCCCCAAGATAGCTAAGTCGGTTTATAACTCTTATAACTAGGACTTATGGTAGATATATCTATAGTTAATGAGATTATAAACCAACAAACATCACTAGGGGAGGCACCACCTTGTAGCAATAGTTTTCCTTGGAGTATTTATGGCCATAGATTTGGCCAACAAGCCCATCTTTCGTAGTCCAATATAGGATTTGACCCGCACACACACAGATAGATGTGTTTCAGCAATGATACGAGTGATATAACCACAAAAAAAGAACGTAGAAATCATGGGGATAAGTGGCAGTTTCCTAAAGACAATTGATTCCCACAAAATTCATTGTTGGAAAATAACTCATTATTGAGCTGAATTCCTCTTGAAATTTCCCAAGATACCAAAGGATAAACCTCCCTATTGTTGACCATTACTCCATTATTGTCATTCAAAGTCCAACCAACAAACAACTCCGGAACGGAAAAAAAAATTGTCCCTTTCCACACTTCCAACCTCAAAAGAAAAAAATCTAAACCGCCATAAATCATCCCCAAAATCACCAATTTTTTGGGGGGTAATAGTTAATCACCATCCCCAGTCACGGTAATCGTTTATGGCCGGGTTTCTCACATGGCCAGGTTGCATCGAAAGGCGGGAAGGCCAGCAGGGGAAAATGGTCCATCTATTAGAAGTATTACTTAATATGGAAAATTGTGGAAATAGAATTATGGAAATAATCACATGTATATAGTATTATGTAATTCTATTCCAATTTCCATATTACATAATCCATTGTGGAAATAATTACAGACCATCATGGGACTTAAGATATAAAATGGATTAAATCCATCCATTCTGGAAATATTAATATATATATATATATTTATAGATATGTTTAATATATTAATATGTTTTTTCACTACAATGACTCAATCTCCTTTATGATATTGGTGACTTATCCTGGTGAGTTTTTCATAACTGATGTATATGGAGATGAACTAATCCATCAGGGGTAAACCCCACGATCAACCGGTAAAACCCTTCGTTCTCAACTATAGCTGGTTGGTGATTCACCAGCAACAAATAGGGATTTAATGAGATTTAATAGGGATTTATATTATAAATGGTATATGGTCCTGACTGGTTGGTGGTGACTGGAACCATGGAATTTTATGACTTTCCATTCAGTTGGGAATGGAATAATCATCCCAACTGACAAACTCCATCATTTTTCAGAGGGGTAGGTATACCACCAACCAGACTAGGTAACTAGACGATGCTCAAGTTGGTTTATAAGATCTGTAGATTTACAGACGGATTTCTGGTGGTACCATGTTAATTTCGCTACAGTTCAATGGGTAATAAACCACCTTAAGTCAAGTGTCGTTGGTGCATTGGATAGCCCGGGATGGTCGTATCAAAATCATCAAAGATAAAGATTCGATCAAGAAACATGGCGATTGAAGCAATATATGATAGGTTTCTGCTCATTTGGGTTTCTGGTGAGCATTTTGAACTAGTTAGATGGGCAATTGGGGCCCTCTTTGTAGCCTAAATGTGGATTTTCTAATTACCTAGATCTGGATGTTATCAATTATCAACCAAAGATGTGAGTGCAATCAACCAAAGATGTGGGCTTCACAGAGCAACAATATGGATATTAGCTAAGGAAAGATATGGATGTTAACAACCAAGAATGAGAATGTGATGTTACCCTCTGGTAATTTAACATAGCTATTGAAAATGTACCATAGAAATAGTTGATTTACCTATTCAAAATGGTGAGTTTCAATAGCTATGTTAGCGTACCGGAGGGTACCTAGCGAATACGGCGCCTTCAATGGTGATCTGAAAAAACAAAATTTTGGAGCAGCGGCTGCGATCTACCCCTGTTGGTTGATTCGTTGGGGGATGATTTTATCATATGTTATCCCTTTTTATCCTATATATTATATTTAGATATATAGATATATAGAAATATATATATATATTTAGATATATATATATATAGATATATATATATTTAGATATATATATATATAGATATATATAAATATATATACATATATATATATATATGAATATAGGTGTATATATATAGACACATATATATATATATAGTCATTGTGGATTAGTTCACCAACCCCACTGAACCCCACTGGGCCCGTTCTTTTCCTCAACAAAAAGTGGCTCCAAAAATCCCATGATTGGGTCAAAACAATCCTCCATTTTTTCCCTAGGCCAGGAGCATGGCCCTTCGGTATTTACAGGTGGCTTTCTGGAAAAACAACCATAGATGATGTTCCCGTTGAATCCTCCGTTTTCTTCAGGAATGTCCAATTTCTATAGAAATGAGGACACCGAATGGTAAAAACATGGTCAAAGAAGCGGCATGATTCAGATCTTTGGTGGATGAAGATGTTGTCCACGTTGAATCCGGGAACAGAGCTCGCGTCTTGTCATTCAATCGCCATGTTTTGGCTGCGAGATCCTCAAACGAAATGGAGAAGACTGAGAGTTGAGAAAATCAGCCTTGTGTCAACCTGTTTCAGGCAAGGAAATTTTCAAAGATGGGAGAACTTCAATCGTTTGCTCGAAATGGTGATAGAAGCAACCAGTGGTAAACGTTTACATAACTATGGAAAATCACCATTTTTTGTTGGGTAAATCAGCTATTTCTATGGGCCATGTTCAATAGCAAAGTGTTAAATTTCTGGTAGCCAGCTAATTGGAGGATCAAAAATATTGCGAAAAAAAGGCCATGTTTGGGATAATCCAACCTTCAGATGGCATAGCCAGGCTCTCAGGTGGAGTCATATGTCATCATCATACCGCTGTTCGTCACATGGAAAATCACCATTGACCCAGCTACATAGCATGGTGATTTTCCATAGTTATGTTATGTTAATCACTATTTGATGGGTAAAATCACCATTTTTCATGGGTAAAAATCACAACTGCTGAAGAAATACCCGTTTTTTTCGCCGGTTCCCCGATCGTTCAATGCTTCCACCATGCTTCCACCATGGGGATCTGCGGATGGCTGGCTGTGGCACTGGTGGCATTGGCAACAGCTGAGGTGGGAAACATGGGAGACCCATTTGGGACACATTTACAATGTGGTTTGCCCCCGTTGGATAGCTAAGTTGGTGAACATAACTCCAATAACTATGGTTTATGGTACGCAAATAACTATAGTTACTGGGGCGAATCTAAACCAACTTATAACTGGGGGGCCTCACATTGTACTGATAGTGGGATTGGTTGGTGGTTTGGAACACCATATATTGGGAATTTCATCATCCCAACTGACTTTCATATTTTTCAGAGGGGTAGGTCAACCACCAACCAGCTCATAATTTGAGATTATGTATTTCCATTTATGATTTAAGTTCTTGTATGGGAACTCATACTCTTGTTCGAACACTTTGTACTATTTGTACTCTGTTTTATACCATGAGTTTGCTTATTTCAACTCAGGATCTGAGTTCGTGCAGATTCACTTATCTTTGGTTTTTGGTTGAGTTCATGGTTTCATAGTATAACTAGGTCAATCTTACATGGATACTTTAATCCTTGAGTCTTTTGGTATTAATGGGAATATCTACTAACCAGCAAAGAATTTAATGTCTTGCAGGGTATCTAAGATTGGCAATGATAACAGCTCATGGTTTGAATTCGAGTAAGATTCCGAAATTACGTGTAGTCGCAGATGGGGCAAGTCTCAACTGCTCCTCTCCAGTTGGGATGACGGAAAGCCACAACTCGAAAGCGGTGGGTGACAGCACTTTTCAAGCTGTGTGCAGGAACTTCTGCGCCTCTATCGTGCGTACAAGGAGAGTCTTTTGGTGCTTCGGGATTTTTTGTTCCGCTCCTTCGAGTTTTTTTGTCCATTGAGCCACTTCATCAAGGTATATATAATTTGATCCATCTTCATCGCTTCTACCAGTGGTAGATGTACTTCCTGTGGGGCGAGATCAATTCCTGGCGGTTGGAGGTCGGTTGGCGATCGCAAAAAATCAACGAACCAGCTGAGACCGATCGCAAAGAAGAAGCGAAACGCAGATGGAGTCGCAGTCGGATTCTATCCTCGAGGATGAGTACCCTCTGGTAAACTAACGTAGCTATGGAAAATCACCATTTTTAATGGGAAAGCTCACATTTAATGGCAATTTTCAATAGCTATGTTAAATTACCAGAGGGTAAGAGATTTAGTATAGAAAATATGTGTAAACAATCAATGTAAAAAGAACGAAAAATATCATGTACATGTTTATGTCAAAAAATATAGACATGATAGTAATGATAGTTTCAGACATCTCTACAGGATCTTTCCCCATTCGAGTGTTTTTGTTGACTACAATATATTCCATTTAGGTTTGCCGAAAAATAGGGTACACCAGAATCCCATGACTAATTATTCCCTGTACAAACGTATTTTCAAACAGTCAATCCATTCGGATAGTGTTCCTTTCATTAAAAAGATGTTGTTGCTTAAAAACAATGTTCAATTTTTGGCTGGTTAAATAGCAAAGATATTGTGGTGAGCATCAACCCTCATTAATATTTTTGTGGTTGACTCCAACTTCCCGCAGTGGTTAATTTCCCGTGATGTATCCATGCATGAGTTAGAGGGATGAGCGAGAGATGCCGCGGGGAAAAAAGTCTTTGATGCCGCTAGTAACGACTTAGTAACATACCCATGTCTTCCCAGTTACTAAGCTATATGTGGGATATATCCATCCATATTATATTTTATTGTGCCCATATAATACCCATACTATACCCGTATTTTACCTATATTATACCTCGTTAGTGAACCCCCTTGTTGTTATACCTATAGTACAAATATATCCATTGAAGTAAGTATGGCAAAGCCCTCACTTGCGCACTTAGGATTTCACTCACTTGCGCACTTACCCTCACTTGCGCACTTCACCACAAAATTTCACTCACTTGCGCACTTACCCGAACAAGGGGGGAGGGGGGAACATGGGGGGAGGGGGGGAGGGGGTGCATATAGGGGGAACAAGGGGGGGAGGGGGGGAACAGGGGGGAGGGGGGGGTTGGAATATAGGAACAAGGGGGGGGGAGGGAAAGGGGGGGGGGTAGGGAGGATATAGGGAACAGGGGGGGGGGAACAAGGGGGAGGGGGGGGCATAGGGAACAAGGGAGGGGGGAACAGGGGGGAGGGGGGGGGGGGTAATGTGGGAACAAGGGGGGGGAACAGGGGGGGTGGGGGGGTGGAATTGGGAACAAGGGGGGGAGGGGGGAGCAGGGGGGAAGGGGGGGTTGCATAGGGAACAGGGGGGCAGGGGGGAACAGGGTGGGAGGGGGGGGTCGCATCGTCTAATGTTTGGCATCCTCCCCAAAGTTTTGGAATCCCCCTTTGAATTAAGTGCGAGTGTTGGTCTCATAGATTTGAGTGTCAGATGTGTCTCATAGATTTAATGCTCAGCAAATGTGGAGGGGGTAAGAATTTTCAAAAAAAAGAGAGTATTTCTTTATGTTATAATATATGTGGGAAGGGTTCATCATCATCTATACACCAATAAGGGTTGTTATGACTAACATTTCAACAACCAGGTTCAAATGCCTTTGACAGAATTTCTGTGTGAAAAACTCACAAGACAAGTTGCACATACAGCACAACAAGATACCAGTCAAACTTGACAGGCAAGACTTTTCAACCCTTAGATCAAACCCGTCTTGACGCAGCAGTTCCACATGTTTTTGCATTAACAATGCAAAACACCATTGGCCCCAACAATAATGCAAACATTTTTGTACCAAACAGGACGTGCATGTCTAAAACTAACACGTTACTGTGCCCCATGGCACAGGAGGCTGGCATCCGAATGGCATCGACAAGAAAATCATAAGTGCACAAGCGAGGAGAATCGCAAGTGCACAAGCGAGGCAAATCATAAGTGCACAACCGAGTGCTCGCCCTTGAAGTATCGCGTGTACTTTTATTTGGATGTTCACTAGAACGGAGGGTTAGCGTGTTTTGCTACTGTCATTTTGGGCTCAAGTCTTTGCCCATTTTGATTGTTGGATACTGACGAAATCGTCATAATGCCCATTTGCAATTGGGCGCTCATATTAGGGCTAGTTTCCAGTGTAGGTTCCCCTTCTGTGTATGGCCTGCCATGGTACCTGGATGTCTTTCATGGGATGACTGGATCTAGGGAGGAAGAAGTCACCAATGGGAAAGATCAACCCGAAGTATCAGAAGGTCAGTCCGATCCCACGAAGGAAAGTTCTCAATCTGGAATCCCGTTTGAAGGAATAGCCCATGTGTGGGGATACTCTGTCCTCCACTTTGATTTCCGTTCATGGATAGGCTCCTCATGGTTCAGCACACCAACAGCACCTGGAACCCTGAGCTCCTCAGGAGGGTGGGGATTGTACTTCTTGGATCAGCTGGGGGTGTGGACATGCGGAGATTTTTGGCCATGGGTTGCCAGATGTTTGTTAAGTGCCATCGTGGTTTTGGGAGCAATTTTGATTCTCTACTTGCTATTGGTTATCTGCCGGCCCTGTCAAGCTTTCTGCAAATGTTGCTGCAGACAGACCAGAGCAGTAGCCAAAGAGGTGGGGGAGCTCCTCCCCGAACTTAGACCTGGGGGCACATACGAAAAGCTGGATATCCGTGGACCCGCCTCTAGCGGGGGCGTCGATTCCGAATTCTACCAACGAGGCGTCAAGGGTCGAGGTTCAGAAAGAAAACCCAATGACGTAGCTGTTGTGGTGAATGACCAAATAGCTCGCTTGAAGGTAGACGGGGATCATTGGGCACGTGTGGATCGATACGGGTTATGGGTTCGTCTCCGTGGGGTGAAGGGTTCCACGTCGAAAGCGCTTCGCCAAACGTTGGAACAGGAGGGGAAAATCCATCTCTGTCGCGAGCAGCGGTGTCCGCTTGAATTGCAACCAACACCCGGTCTACATTGCAAAGCTTACGCTTCGGTGGATGCCAATGGGCTGGTGGATTTGGGAGCTTATGCAGGGTGGTCCACCCGCAGGGTGATCGTCTTGATGGGTCGATGGCTACGTAGAATGGTGCGGGGGCTTAGTCTCTGCGTGTACTATCTGACGGGATGGTTCATTCTCAGACAACTCTGGGCAAAGCGGACGCCACCCAGAACCATAGTCGAAGGAGCCGTCGTCAGACCCTTGGATGCGGAATCTGAATCTGAAGTAGAGGTACAAGATGACCCTTGTGAGGCCGTATTAGTCGGTTTGGAACATGGAGGCAAACCGAGAGCATTGGCCACAGACCCATGTGCAGATCGGGCTATCGGAGAGCCGGTCCGGCTCCTGGAGAGGGACAGAGAACTCTCTGACGTCAAAAGGAGATCCTCCGTCAGGCTTTGCGACCATCATCGGCAGCTCTACGTGGCGGCATGTTCAAGCCGAAAATGCAGCGTGTTGGCTTGCTACGAACAGGTTGATGGTGCCAAACAGGGAGTTCCCCTCTGCAAGCACCACCTGACGGACCTTGGTGGTTGTGCTCGCCCTACCCGCAGGGTTAGCTGGACACATGAGAGAGATAGCTCCATTGCACGATCCGAGGCATCTATGTCCGAAGGAGAATGCCTCACCCCTGCACGAAGAAGCCGCCGGATCATCTTTGACGGCGCTGAACGACTTGGGCCCAGGGCTGCTTCGGCCGATCCTAGTGAATCCCAGAAGAAGATTGAAGGCAAGCTTGAGAAGGGCCCGTGCATGGTGCTCCTCAGACCAAAGTCATTACAAACCACGGAGGCCCCACCCAGGTGGACTGCATGGTTGGGGCGCATCGAGGGGTTCGCCGAAGAAGGGCGCAGCCAGGAGCTGCTCGAAGTCCACATCCCTTCCTTGAAGCAAACGTGTGTGATCCACAGAAGGCTGTTGAAAGGGTCCCCTCGAGACAACGGGGCGGGTCGAATTAGTAAGCATTGGGTGCAGAAGTTCCTTCAGCATACCCATGACGAAGAAGTCGGCCAAGGGATATCGGTCTTGGTCGCGCGCCTGTCCGAAGACCAAGCAGCGGCCCTGAATGCCTGGGACGGTGTGTGAGGTGACGGATGAAGGAGCGAAGCCAAGTAAAGCCTGGCAGGGGAGACTCTACCGGGAGATCCTCCCGCATGCTGATGCATATTTGCGTGAAGAAGCTGAGATGTCCGACGACTTTATGACACCGCCAAAGCCGAAAGTCGAGCTGGAAGAGGGTGCGGGACCGGCGATTCCACCCTTCCCAGACCTAGATGATTCAGATCGCCAGGGAAGAATGGAGGCAGCTCGAAGAGCTCTTGACCAGCACATTGAGGGAGAGATAGATTCCGAAGTGTTGCAGACCGTGGCCACTGCCTTCGACCTAGATCATGAGCAACTGGCTCAGTCGATGTATGCGAGAAATCACCGCCTTAGCTACTCGAAGCCAACGGCACCACCAGGATTGGGAGCCGACCAAAGCGAAATGGAGTTTGCAAGCAGACCCGTGACGGCAACTATGCCAGGAGGAGTGACCGTAAAGCCAGCAGTCCCCCGGCCGGCGAATCCACTTCTGCCGAGGAGCTCCTCCTCGGTCCAGAGAGGTGGATTGTCGCTCTTTCCCAAGGGGTCAGGCGGTCGAAACAGTCTCGTGAAACCAGCATCGGAGCAGATGCCGGATGGCAGAGCAGGAGCCACGTTCGGAGAAGCCCTCGGAGACAGCACACAAGTCCAAAGCGCGGACCGCATCATTCACGCCATCGACGGTCTGAGAAGAGCACAGGATGACGACAAAAACCTCACGAAAGGGACCTTGAGTTCTATCAAAGAGGCGGAGAAGATGGACGTCTTCCTGGCACGAGGCTGTGGCACCCTGACCGTTGAACTCGCACCGGGAGTGTACGGGAAGGAACTTTTCCACGCGGGGAAAAGGGTGGCAAATCACGCTCGCCATATGCTGCACTTGATCAAATGGCCGGTGCTGATGACCAACAGGGTCCTACTTGGCATCGCTGGTCTGTGGTGGGGTGGCAAAGACACACGCAAGTGACTGCGTTACCGCTCGGTCCGAGCAGTTGGACAGTTGGAATCCGTCCTTCGACAACAAGATCGAAAATCGCATGAGACCACCAGGAGTCTTCAACACTTGGCTCAGGTACGCGGAAAACTCAGTTCGTGTGTTTGGATCCTGCTATGGTACAGAGCATATCCAAGAAAGGCTCGATTGTCTCCAAGCCCTGAAGGAGGCCCATGAAGAAGACGAGCATGCCTTCCCAGCTGCCTACTGCATCGAGCTCTTTGAGGAACTTGTCGCGGCTTGGTGCGAAGAACTGCGAGAAAGCAGAAGGAAACTCTGCTCTCTGCTGGGGACCGAAAATCCACGGCTTGAAGACCTGAAGCTGCTAGCTTTGGCGCCGGGAGCGGATGGGCAAGCAAACTTCCAGTTTCCAAGCATATGGGATCTGGGCGACCCGAACGGATATTACCAGACAGTTGTGGTACCCAGGCAGCAAAGGCAAATGTCGAGGCTGCTCCACAAGCAGCTGCACGACCACAACCTCAAGCAGAAGAAGACAGCTGGTCCAGCTGAAGATGAAGAGTCAAGGACAGGGAAAGCCCCAAAGCTTAACCTGAAAGACAAAGAGGCCGATGGATATGCGGGCGGCAGCATGAAATCAGCCTACCCAGCTGGAAAACGGCTTACACAAGGAGAAGCTTCACGGTCCGTGGAGCACGCACCTAAGGATCCCAAGACCAACAAACCTATCTGCTGGGATGTGGCCACGCACATGGGATGCACAAGAGGCGACAAGTGCCAGCACGCGCACGAGCCTTTGCCGGGATTGGCCAAACTTGACTACACAGTTGCCACGCAGGTCATTCGAAGAGGAGGACTCAAAGGTGGGCCGAAAATCGATCCCAAAGAGGTCGACGGAAGGGTCGCTCAGCTGCGGACCCAGGCAGCGGGGGATAAGGCCGACAAGATCCAACCTAGCAAGAAAGCGAAAGCAAAGCCCAAGCCAAAGGCCAAAGCTGGGAAGGAAGCTGAGGGTAAAGCTGAAGAAGACAAGGTTGGGAACACCCAGTGGGTCGCACCTGAAGACTATGATATCCCTCTGACCCATCTCGAGGCTGACTTGCAAGAGGCGGTTCAGGGCCCAGATGAGAGCTGGCTGCGAATACCCTCACAACCCACTGAGCAAGAAGCCGCTCCGGCTTGGGATGACCAGAGCCAAGAGGAGCGGGAAAGGCTGAAACGATGGAAGTCGCTGGAGGAGAAAGGGGTTCTGGCGGCCTTGGATTCGCCCACGGATTATCTCAGGTCCCATGTGATTGCACGCATGATGGCAGCACAAGATGAAGGATATGAACTGGAGCTGAACCGGTGTCTCGAAGATGCGGCAGAACATGGACATCCCGCGCTCTCTAAGGAAGCCGGACGTCAACTTGAGCTCCTCAAGCACGAGCCGAAAGCGGGTCACCAAGCGGATGTCGAATTTACGCCCATCACATGGGACGAGGGTATTGGTCATGGCCTGTTGAACTTTCAAGGAAACTTGTCGCATATCGGCTCAGTCACGGTCCGTGACTACCAGGATCGCTTGAATGCAAAAGACAGCGAGGTCCCACTGCAAGACGGGCAGTTGGAAGAAGAGCGCCAATGCCTGCCTCTTCATGTGGGTGTCGGGTTAGCGTTGGCCGATGATCCATCTGTAGAACTACGAGAGGCCGTAGCCAGAGCCAACCAGTTGAGAAAACATCTCTGGGATGAAGCAGTGGAGGCTCACGCACACCTTGGCGATCCGCCAGCGTGGATACCTGAGGGCGAGCACTTCTCGCGTCAAAACGTCCATGATTGCCTCTTTCCTCACCACGAGAAAGACTACCGCGCCTTGCAAACCCTCACAGGATCCATGCTGCAAGGATACACGTTGGCGGTCCTCAGGATTTCCTATTTTGGTCGGTTGGAGGTCGACCTGCTCCACGGAGATGATGCTGGCAATGGGAAGCTAGTTTTCGTTACCATCCACCGGGGGCATATGCGCCTGCTTCTTCCACAACAGCCCCAGCAGCTGTTGGATCACCTGAGGACTGCAGACAAGGTCACCAGGGAACTTCAAGTTGAACATTGGAGGGTGATCTTGGACCAGAGCAAAGTGGAGGATCAGATGGTTCCAGCCAAGTCCCCCGCCTGCACAAGATGCCAGCAACAGCAGCAAAGGCCTTATCGTGTTGGTGAAGGATTCCCGTTGCCACCGGCTTCATTTGAGTCCTGCTTGCAGGATGATCCACAGGCTCTTCAAAACAGCGGTGTGCCTCTGCGAAAAAGGCTTGCCTTCGCCTATGGGCCAATCGGTCAAGAGGTGTACGCTGGATGGGCAGGATGGACCAAGGGGCTTCAATACCAGGGGATCCCGTGCGGAGAACCCATTGAATACTATGAGGACCCGATCCAGCAAAAGGGCTTTAAGCCGCAGCATGATACCCGTGACCCGAAGGTCCGAGAACGATTGCTGCGACGTCCCCAACACTTGGCAGCTTGGAGTCGTTTGTACTTCCTTCTGCGACCACCAGCTGAAGAAGTGGCACTTCCTCAAGCCGGGCGATGTCCCTGAGTTCTGCACGAGGATTCTAGGTGTGCTGATCCTGAGTCTGGTGATGGCGTTCGGTTGGGTAGGAGCGCCAGGGGAGTTCGTGATATGGGCCACCGCAGCCCAAAAGCACCACGGGTCGTTCCGACCATGCCATCCTCAATTCAACGATGTGGTGCCCTACACGGTTGATGGATGACGGCGTGGTGGTAGAGCCACTAGTGGGGAATAGGATCCAGAGATCCCGGTCAAGCTATGGTATCAGTCTGGGGCCCTGGAGCCATCAATCTCGACAAGCTCGCCGAAGAAGGCACCCCGGCAAAATCCCAGCTCCTGTGGGGCCTACACCTAGACTTTGAAGAACAGGTTGTGGTCCTCCCGGAACCGAAGCGAATAAAGGCGAAGTATCTCTTAAGAGAGCCTCAGCTTCAAAGGGGGTGCCAACGAGTTCGTACCAAGCTGCTCCGAGAACTGGCAGTCTCCGCTCCGGAGATTGCACCCTATCTACCAGTCTTTTACAGGCTCCTGCAGCAGGAAGTAGGCGACCATGAATGGGTGAAACCCAGGGGCTCCGAGAGTGAGCTAGAGGCTGCCTGGGCTGAGTTCTGGGATGCGCTCGATTGGGTTCGCCTCCAGATGGAAAAGCCTTGGGGAACCAGTTTCAGAGCAGCTTTCGGCAAGCTCCTGCCGTTAAGGGAAAGGCTCGCACTCCCTGGCATGGCCGCTTCGGCCCGATTCGTTGCAGGAGATGCCACGCTAACCAGGCTCGGAAGCACTGATTGGAAGGATAGATGCTACCACATGGCGGACAGCAGCAGATACGTCAGGGCCGTGAGCGAAGTCGTAGGGGGCGGGGATCACTTGGAGATCATCGGAGTGATGGAGCTTCTGATTCATTGTCCGAAGGAAACCTGGCAGGGGCAACTGATCCTTTATGTGACTGACAACATGAATGTCAAAGCATGGTTACGTACCAGGCGCGCTTCAAACAGATACGTGAGGGCGCTCTTGCTGCTGCTCCAGCGGCTCGAAGCGGAGAATAGCTTCACTGTCGATGGAGCGTACGTCCGTACCTACCACAATACTCTCAGTCGACTGGCTGACAAGGGAGGATGAAGACAAGGTCCATGCGGAAATGGAAAGCAGTGGCTGGACCCGCCTCGAGCTCAATGAGGACTGGGAAGGACTCCTGCGAGAAGCCATGCGCCCCACGTTGAAGCTACCAGGGGAGAAGGGCCCGAGTGCAGCTTTAGCCATTCAGCTGGCCAACGAACAGCAAACCGTGCATGCCTTCCCCGCCAAGATCGAGCCAAAGCCATTCAAAGGGGGACTCGACCAAATCCGGCTATAGGGTCGGAACTACTGACGTTCGAGCTGGGGTGGGCCAAGGGCGGAGGATCGCAAGCCAGGCGCAAGCTGACTGGATCGTCTGTGTTCTCACTCAAGACCCAAAAGGGCGGGAGGCAGACCTCCTTCTAAAAACCCTCGCCAGAACTGATTGGAGAGGACGACTTATCGTTGACCAGCCCAGGGAGCTCTCTGAAACCAGCCGAAATCGCCTGATGCAGCTTCAGGTTCAATGGGGTCAGGCACAAGTGGTCGACTATCAGACTTCACACCACGGCAGCTTCTTTGCCAGGGCCAGAAGACATTGGCTTTTTGAAGGAACGGCCGACGAAAAGGAGAGAGTTCAAGCGTGGCGAGTTGCGCAAGTCAACGAGTGTCAGATGTTACCTCTGCGATCCGCAGAGGAGTCAGGTAAGGGATTATGCCCGCCCGACTACCTTTTCACGAGAGAACCAAACCTCATCACCACCGGAGACAAGTGGCTTCCAAAACCAGTCGGCCACTTGGTTGACGTGCGCGCCGGCAGCAGGCACCTGGTCCATAGCACACGGGGCCCAGCTTGCGGACCTAGGCTCAAAGGTGAGCGTCTCAAGATCCCAGGAGGCACCCTGTTGGAAGATGGGACGGGTCTGGTCCGTCCTCTCCTCCCAGAAGAGGTGTGGGAAATGCAAGGGGGCCTCGCAGAGGATTGGCGTTCCGCCGACTCGAAGAGAAAGGATCGCATGATAGCAGCTGCAGTCCGGGAGCCAGGCTGGCAAGTGGCTATGAGTCTCATGCAGGCTCTGACTGGAACCGATGGGAAGGCAGGAGTCCTGGACCCCGATGAGATCCAAGCCCACGAGCAACTAGAGGTCTGGCTGCGAGCGTGGGGGAGGAACCCGAAGGCTCCCTCTTCCGAGCTTTTCCTTACTTCGTGGAAAGAGCCACGTGTGGCAGTGGCACCCACTCATGAGTTCGTGGGAGCGACAACCCAGGCGAAAGCAGGCGGAGGCAAACGCACCACCGTGAAGCCAGCACTCAGTGAAGTGGAGAGGCTGGTCCAGCCCGCATCCAAAAGAGGCGGGACTACTGGGATCCCCCGTCCCCGAGGAGGGAGCACAGCAGAGCTTGACCAGGTAGCCATGGAAGCTGTCTTGGCCAAACTGGCTGATTCAACTCGCAGGGTCTATGCATCAGGCTGGAAGCAATGGGCGTTGTACAATGCCAGCTCGGGCACTCACCCGTTCCTTGACGGAGAAGAGCGCTCCGCTCGGACTGAAGACGAGCAGAGGTTGATTCGGTTTGTAGTATTTCTACATCAAGTCATGGGGAGGTCCATAGGTGGGGTCAGACAAAGGTTGTCAGCCATTCGTTATGCACATGTTGCGGCAGGATACCCTGATCCACTAGTCGGGCGACCTCGGTTGTGGGCAGCGGTTGCGGGTCTACAACGTTGGGAAGGCGCCCCAAAACGAAAGCTCCCTGTTACCCCCAACATGTTGCGATGTTTATCAGTTGTCGATCAAACCATGATCAAAGGAGCCCTTCTTACAGGTTGGTTCTTCATGATGCGGGCCAGTGAACTCTTGCCCAGTATCAATGGAGAAGACCCCATGAATAGGGCGCTCCGCCCAGCTGATGTTGCTTTCTTTTCGTGTGGGCAGCCTACCATATAGGCGCCAAGGCCGATGAAGTCGTGGTGCAGATTAGATCTTCAAAAACCGATCAGTATGGTAGGGGCCAAACACGGTCACACCACCGCTCCGGTGGAGATCTCTGCCCTGTTGAAGCCTTAGCCGCGCTACAGGTCCTACAGCCCCATCGGTGGCGCAGCCCTGAAGACGAGGCGCCTTTGTTCCGCTATGAAGACGGGACGGGGCTTGACAGAGAGGGCATCACCCATTTCATCAAGATAGCTGCATTGGCCGCCGGGTTTCCTGGCGAACTCGCTGGTTCACACTCACTGCGTAAGGGGGGAGCCACTGCATTTTTCGCAAGTACTGGGGACTTAGAAAGGCTTAAGAGGTACGGTGGTTGGTCATCCGATGCTGTTCATGCTTACCTTTATGAAGATCATACCGCTCAGAAAGGGATTTCAGAAGGGATGTTGGGTACCAGCCTCATTACACTCCCCAGCCAAAAAGACCCCGGGGCCCGTAGGCATCCAGCGGTTGTTCCAACTGAACCCCAAGAGTCCTATCCTGGTTTATTGGGGGTCCCTCAAAATGAGTTATTCCATAACAGTCATGGAGGATCAAACCCTTTTAGCAGCCCAGTTGCCACGAAGCGAACATCCAGAGCTCCTCGAGGCTCAAACACCAATCGTGCATTTTCGTGGGCACCAGATCGTAAGGTATCGTTTGCAGTGAAGGCTGGTGCTATGGATGCTACTGATGAAAGTGCCGATGGGGGACGAAAGCCAGCAGCTCCAGATCGAGCCAATGCAGCGAATCTCTTTGTAGCAGCTCACCCAGGACTAGATCTTTATCAATTCCTGGGTGTTCCACCCGGTGCGACTCCAGCTCAGGTGCTCACCGCATATCGTCGCAGGTCCCGCGAGACTCATCCAGACCGCTTTGCAACTGCTGGGGAAGATGTCCAGAAAGCCAAAGGAGAGGAGTTTAAGATGTTGGGAATGGTCCGAGAGATCCTCTTGGATCCACTGATGGCCACTCAATACATGAGGTGGAGACAAGAGCAAATTGCTGCAAAGCATGGGCGAGGCCGTTCCCCAGTTGTTCCAGCTGGTGTCTATGCCAAGCAAGCTTCATCATTCCAACAAGCCAGATCAAGTTTTGATCGGTCCTCCACTCCTGCTGGCGCAGGAGCCAGCAGCTCGGGAGGAGCAGGCCGGGAGGTGCCTCGTAAACCACCCCCCCCTTCACAGGGATATCCTGGAGGAGGAGCGCAAGGAGGACCGCCCCCAGCCAAAGCCCCTCCTGCTCCAGCAGGGACCGCGCAAAAGCCAAGGAAACCTCCACCGCCCGCGAATCCGCCTACTCCGAGCTCAAGCGCGAAGCCAAGGAAAGCACCGCCACCAAGAAATGATGATGGGAGGCCCAGAGGACCTACCACCCCACCAATGCAAAAAATGGCACCCACGCAAGCTATTCCAAAGGGAGCACCGCTAACACCAGCCAAGCATTTCCCCAGGGCGACCCAACCATACACTGGAGGGGGCATGGTGGACGATTTGCGAGTTCCTCGCATCGCACTGGCAGATGCAGGGGTGAGAGAACGATCAGACGCTCCGTCTGAGTCTTGGTGGTCAGAGACGTCATCCAGATATAGGGCCCCTTCGAGCTGGTTGGAGCCCGGGTCTGAGGACCTTCCACCGGAGAGCACCGTCCCAGACAACGAGGATGACTATGTGTATGTTGAGGTGGAAGCTGAAGACGATGACATGGACATCCTCCAAGACCACCAATTCGATGAAGAAGATTGGGATGAGCCGGCATGGGAAGAGCTCCCTGAGGAGGGGAGCGGGTCTGAGCAAGTCTTCCAAACCTTCGATCAAGCCGTGATGCAAGGACTGCTCCAGTTCATGGATTTCATGAACAGAGGACGGGCCAAGATGCTGATTGAAGGTGCTCCACCTATTATGACTTCTGTCCCAAAAGAGGTCCGGGAGGCATGTTTGGGAGACCATCCGGGGCTTCTAAAAATGCATCCCAGCGCAAAAGCATGGCTAATGGCAGGGACGAAAGGTGTCGAATTCAAGAAGCCACCACCTCCTAAGCCTCCCATGCTTTCGGCTCCCCCAAAGGTGGCTCCGCCGCCACTTCCAAAGCCAGCTCATCCAGAACAGGTACCTGAGCCAAAGGAGCCGCCGAAAGCCCTAGCCCCCAAACCAGTTCCTCCAGTGCTGATGCACAAGACACCAGCACCAAAGAAGCCCCCTCCGCCACTGCCAGCAGCCAGCTATATATGCCATGCCGGCAAGAGCTATGGGACTCGGTTCAGGCGCAACAGCATCATCTTCTGAGGGCGCTCCGCCCACTGAGGTGAACCACTTTGGGTTTGACGAGTCTGAAGTCGACTATGGTGATGACGATGATCGAACCCCTGAGGAGAAGGCAGAAGATGAGGAGCTGCTCGAGAAGACCAAGACGAAAGTGGAAGCTTTCCTGCGAGCACCCCCAGAGATGAGGAAGACGCTTCGCTCCCAAGCATGGAAGCGGTGCAAGAGCAAACTGGAGGAGCTCAACTTTGAGTTCAGCACTCGTCCACTGCCCGAAATGCACCCAGGCAAATTCGAGAAGGATCTCAAGGATGGCTTCACCTATGCGGAGGCCAAACAACGCCAAAAGGGCCGGCAACGGGCCGCCCGACATCAGCGAGCCTTGGCTGAAATGGAGGGTGCCTCCTTTGAGGATTTCCCGAAATCCTGGTCACATGGGTATTCCAAGCAAGTCCTGAAGCCGGGTTTCCTCGAAGAGAAGAACAAGGAGCGGGCCCGCCGAAAAGCTACAAAGGCCAACTATCGACCTCGCCAGTCAGCTGCTCCAGCTGCTGCATCCAACCAGGCTGAAGCTCAAACCACGGCCAACTGGGAAGCAGGAAGTCAATGGCATGACTGGCAAGCGAGACGCAGCAGTGAGTGGCAATGGCATCAACCAGATGTCACACAACGGAGAGATGCAAATGCCGCAGACGATGACGACTGGGGCAACTGGACCAGAGATGGGCAACGAGGCAGCAACCAAGATGGCTGGTCCAGCTATGACTATGGAAACCATCAGGGTCGACAGTGGAACCAGTGAGACTTTGCCGTGGCAATTCTGCATTCATCCGTGTTCCATGGAGGCTTCAACGTACAGGTTGCCTACTGAGAGCCGGGGAATGTCTGAGGCAGCCTTGATTCTTTGTTTCACGGTCGATACCATGTGGGTTTTCTTTTGCATGTCCACTGTAGATTTTTATTTGGCGGATGCCCATGCCTATTTCGGGGGGATATGCCGCTGACAGAATGTCGGCTGGCAAGTCTCTCTGGGTGAGTGGTTTGTACAGAGACTGCACCACTCGTCACAGACAAAAATAGGAGTCGTGAGCGCTCCGCTTGTTTTGGTAGCATGTCTCTAGCTAACTTGGATGTTCACTAGAACGGAGGGTTAGCGTGTTTTGCTACTGTCATTTTGGGCTCAAGTCTTTGCCCATTTTGATTGTTGGCCCTCCCACCCACCCGGGGGGATATGCCGCTGACAGAATGTCGGCTGGCAAGTCTCTCTGGGTGAGTGGTTTGTACAGAGACTGCACCACTCGTCACAGACAAAAATAGGAGTCGTGAGCGCTCCGCTTGTTTTGGTAGCATGTCTCTAGCTAACATACATATAACATAAAACCTATGCTGGGGATTAAAATCCCCCGGTGCTGAGGAAGGCAACTACTGGGCTGGTGTTTTGTGGTGAGGGCTTGGCCTCGGAGTATCTGACTCCACTCTGAGGTCTCAAGAATCTCAAGCGTTTCAATCACCATTCCCATGTTCATCAATTTTCCACACAAAACATTCCCTGAGATTCGGATGGCCCATTCTCTCAAAATTCATTCCCCAAACTTCCCCAAGATCTTGATCCACGACCAACACAAAGAAATCAATTGATCTGAAATGTTGGGTCCATACGTCATCATCATGTTCCCTATTTCGGTTCGCTATAACTCTTGACCCTCCCATGTTTTACAACTGTTACGAAAACCAGCTCGGCTTCTCATAGCGGCTTAGCGGCAGAATTGGAAGATGCGCTCATTGTCGCCCTCAAACAAGGCATAGGCCAAGGACGCGAGCGCTAAGAATCCAATCCCAAAGGCCAGGCATAAGGCGAAGCCCAGAGAAGCACCGACATAAACCTACAGCTGGACGGCAGGCGTCATCTTTGGGCAGTAAAAAGGGTCATAGGATGATAAGTTGGGATATACAGACAAAATAACCCCTGCTGCTATGATTATATCACCACTTCTTAGTGTTTGATATGTCATTTAATATATTATAGCCCTTGAACTTCACCGCCGCAAAGTCGACGACAGCAGAAGTATGGATATGAACTGGCATCATCCCGGACCTATTTGGGGATCATCATACCATTTTTTGGGGAGCACGCAAGAGCCATTCAGAAATCATCGAAACCACCGAATGATCCCTTCTTGGAACTGGGCTGGTCCATGAACGAATGGTCTTCAAAGTCTGTGACACCAGTGTGATAGAAAATTGGGATGAAACCACGTTGCAACAATCGATGATGCGGTCCAAGAAATTTTGTAACGGAAAAATTAGACATCCACAAAACCCTGCAGCTCTTCTTGCACCAGAAACCTCCCGGCGGAATTTGTAGTACAAGCCCTCCTCCAACATTCCGTCTTGCTTCATCTTCTGCAAGAACTGCAAGATGATAGCAAGGACAATGACCACCTCCAAACCTGGGATTTGCTTGAGATGGCTCTGATCCCAACAAAAATAATCCCCAAATAGTAGATTTGCCAATGGCAAAACAAACAAAATGAGCAACTCAGCAAACTTGCTGAAAATCCAAGAGACTCTCGCGGAAGAGCACCACAAACGCAGGCACGGAGAAGTAGATATTGGCCACACCGGAGCGAGGTGCTGCTACGGTGATGTTATCACGCAGCCCCGTGGCAGCATCCACGCAATCGCAGCCTTGAAGCCATTCCACGTGACCATAGATCTCTGCACATTGCATGTCCTAAGCCAAAGAAACAAACATTGGGAAATTGATGGAAATTGAATCTGGGAAATGGTGTGCCTCTCAGAAAGCAGACTCTCTTTTCAAAAAAGAAAGCGGCTTCTAAAGGCAAAAAAATTGCCAGAACAGGTTAACTGCAGGACAGCCCAGCTGAACTACCTGGATGTCCTGCAATTTTTCCCGAGCTTCGTTGAGACCAGGATGACAGGCTTCATCCTCTTCATCCCAGCAGCCCCATTGGCAGATCTTCCCAGTGGTGTTGGGCGTCTGGCCCCGTGTCAATATCCACAGGTTCCACAGGCACAACAGCCGCAGCACGAGCATGGTGAAGTCGCAAAGTCGCAGAGTTGGACGGTTGAAACGGAGGCCCTCGTGACTTGGACCTGATATCAGTTATATATCGGGTATAACCTCCAAGTAGAATAGGGTCCAGGATGCTGAAAGCCTCAGACTTTTGCATGATTTTGCGTTATGCCAAATAAGCCTTGGAATCGGCTTGGTTACCAACTAGAAAGAGGGGGGGCCACTGGTCAAGATTGGAACCATTCCAATTGATCGGAAAGCGTGAAGGAATCTCGGGTCAAAATGATTCTTCCAAAGAGCGCCATTGACCCTCCTGGATAGTTAAAGACCCACAAATACCCAGATTGCTACGGCGCCGCAGCTTCTTGGCCATCCGAGTTCAACCAGTCATGTGGCGCTGCCAATTCCGCGGACTTTTTCAGCATGAAAGGATCAGTGCATCCCCATTCGTTGTGGATGCTCCTGCCTTTACAACTCTAGAACTTTCATGATTTGACGAGAGCCACAGGGATGAAGTGACCAGCGTACCTTAGTGACCTGACCTTGATCAATACACACCTGCAGTTCACTTGGTCCATGTCAATCAGGAAAGCCCGATTAAAACTCGACTCGCTGGCTGGCAGGCACCTATACAAATCTCGAGCGGCGCAGACTTTATATAACGATAA
Source organism: Cladocopium goreaui (assembly GCA_947184155.2). NCBI lineage: Eukaryota > Dinophyceae > Suessiales > Symbiodiniaceae > Cladocopium > Cladocopium goreaui. The sequence goes on along the minus strand of CAMXCT020006733.1, from coordinate 139,975 downwards.
GTTAGGATAACAGATCTGATTCTTCTCATCAAATAGAAACATTCAGCCTTCCTGCCGCTCCTCCGGAGGTTCATATGGTGGGCTATTTCAACCCACGCCTTGTCAAGAAAATACGGGGATTCAAAAACAATAAAAATAAAAAAACATTAATTGCAAGTGTGATCAGTCAGACTTTTCAGACTTTCTCCGAAATCCAAGGAGCCCCTTCAAGTGACTGGATGGCTGCATCGCTGATTCTTGACTCCATTTCAGTGCGTCTGAAAATGAGGTACATCCTGGATGATTCACGAGTGGATTTTAGAGGTCTACCCCATTGTTGGACAAGCCCATTTTCAAGGGTCCCAAATTGCTTGGCATGTTGGTAGCAAGGCCATTCGGTCGAATGATGGTTTCAAAACATCGCCGAGCTCCATCAAGGGGACGAGGCAACTCTGAATTCTGTACCGGTTTGTGGGGAAGAAGAGCCAACTATCTCACTTAAACTCTGTAGACCGAGTGCTAATCTTTCAATCAGAAGACCATGTCGAATCATCAGAAATAGCTGAAACATGCTCACCTACCAACCAGTACTGTACTTAGAAAAAGATCGCCAAGATTGACAGGGGCATTGCCGCTGCCACGCTGGCGGTAAAGCCGCTGTTTTCCATCTCCGACTCCGAAGTGCTCGGGATGGCCTTGCCTCAGCGTTCAGAGTGACTAGTGACAGTGACTAGTGACAGTGACTAGTGAAGATCTACCAAGGAAACTCTGGTTATAGCTGGAGCAGCTGGATGGTGATTCCCCCATGGTGAGTTCACAGGCAACTTGACCCATCACATCATCTAACGATCACCGATCACCAGGCCACACATGTCCACCCAGGCGGTGGAGGAGTCGCCCAAGGTGGCGCTGTTCCCCGTATCGTCACAGGCGGTGGCCAGGCAATGGCCGGAAATCTCTCTGACGTCCTTCCAGGTGCCCACCATGGCCTGCGGTGATTTCCATGGCGGTTTTGAATGGTGACACCAATGGTTGGGGATGGTTGGGGTGTTCCCCTCACATTGTCAGATAAACCCACTTTAGATACCTTTAGATCATCGGTGGGGATCAAAAACGCTGGGTTGAGTCTGTTTTTCACATCAAAAGAAGTGGCAGTTGTGGATGTCTATGCCAATACCCATCATCGTATTGTCATCAAAGGTTCCCAAAATGTCTACAGAGAAACATCCAACTTGTTGACAATAATTGGCATAATGTGCAGGTACCACTACTTTGATTTGCATCCCGGGTAGAAAGCGGCTCATACGCATGGAGGTATAATTTGCTTACATATATGCGTTGCATAGATTTAGATATATATATATATAGATGCATGTATGTATATATGCATACATAATATATATATATATGCATATTATGTGTACATATATATATATGCATATTATGTGTACATATATATATATATGGTATGTCCCCACTTATGTACAAACAAAGGTGTATGTATGTTCATAAAACATTTCATACATCATTATTATCAACCACCTGTTCAATGGAGTGCACATCAATAGCAACAGTATAGCACAGTAGAGAACAGTGGGAAACGAGAGAGACCACTAGAAATAACAAGAGCAATGCAGCAAATAAGTAGAAGAGAGAGTAGTAAGTAGAGAAAGAGTAGCCAACTGCAGAGAACAATAGATGGCGCAGATGCTACAATTTATGGCCCTCAATGTAATTCCGCCATGCCCCTTGAGTTTGTGACATCTTCCTACCGTAGATGGACGAAAAGATCAAACCCTATCGTACAAAGTTCGGCTCCCGCCCTAAATTTCAATGTGGCGTTTTGGCTGCGTGGTTGGGAGCGGTGAACAAGAATATCAAACCTTCAACACAAACCAATGTATCCGATCATGTCCAATATTGAAATTGACGGTCTGGGGTTGTTCTTATAGTTGGCCCCTTCAGGGTTTGATTTCTTTGTCCATCTACTGTAGCCTGATTCGCTTAGACTCTGGCAAAGAAGCATAGCTGGCCAGTAAAAAAACACCCAACAATTTAATTAGCAGATTTCCCTGTGCAAATCGTGTTTTCGCATTGCCAGGTTGGAATTTCCCAGAGGCGAGGAATCTGACACCAAGCAACGCAAGTGATGCCCAGGTCTGGGTACATCGGTTCCAGCAAGCTCTTGATCGTACAATCTGTATCAGCAGGCATATCCGTCAAAGATAGATCAAACAACGCATCGACCTGCGCGTATCGACTTGGAACTTTCTGTTTCAAGCAACTGCATCGTTTCTGCCCAAAAAAAAGACACACACTGGCAACCCCAACAGAGGGGGTTGGAAGAGGATGTTCTTTGTTTTTTCAAAGTTCCACCTTCAATTTTCAAGGTGTACTTTGAGGAAGGTTCCGGCCTGCTGCACAATTGTCTTGTTCACCGTTGATATGTACCTGGACAATGGCGGCAGAGCCTCTGTCTCGCAGCCCGAGGTTTCTGGGGTATTTTCTCCTGTGGATTTTGCCAGTCACTTTATAAGCAGGTCAGCAGCAGGAGCCTTTCTTTGCAGTACAAAGTATACACAAGTCAATTGGTAAAAGATGTGAGGCAATATGCGATATTCACAGATTTACCCCGACATGTGGCCGAAAATTCATGAAAATTCACCATCTACAAACAGCCAAATCCAGCCCAAAAAACTCCAAATCTCAAAAACTCGGAGGTGCCCAGAGGCGCTTCGCCAATAGGCCCAACCTTCTGCCAGGTATTTCTCCTGAAACGTCCCGTTGTTATAAGCCTTATTGGCATACTTCAAGGCGCTTCGGATGGCCGCAATGGAGTAGATCTTATACATCGCCAGCTGTGCTGAAGCCACATTGGCTGCATTGTAGGTGCCACGCACGTTGAGCAAACCAAAGTTCAAGGTGGGTGGAGCCGCTGCATGGGTTGATAGACCATCATCAAAGTCGTCATCACGCTTCCAGTTGAACCTGTAAAAATGACTGACACCACTGCAACAAATGTCGCTTAGCCATAAGGTACCTCCAAATCCATGAAATTATCCTTCACGTAATCAAATATAAATCAGCTCAGAACATGTTGGGACCCGATTTCACTCAAAGGAAGTATTACATTTTGTTTGCGCCGAAATGGGGCTGTTTGAACTTCTATTGACCAAATCGCCTAAATCATGAAATCGATTTCCCAAGTCTCATCACCGTCCCCTCTCCAAGCAGCTCATAGGGAGAGTAGAGGTTTCCAGGGGCTTTCCCCGTGTACCCATCTCCAATCACAGGCTCGATGTTGCCAATGTGGAAGGCAGCCCCTTCATCCCAGGCGTAAGCCGCCTGGACGGGGACTGTAATGAGAAATTCCATGGGATATATAACTCGTTGTCACCAACAATAAATATGTATCTAGTCTAATATGTATCTATATATTCTCTTCAAGATGGTGGATTTACATGCCTTGCACCTAGTGTAGCCATGAAAGCATGGGGGAATGATCATGAACTACTGGATTTTGGGCTACCATCACTAAATGAAACCCACCTCGTCATCAGCGGTCATGTTTTCTCCAGCTTTCCAAACAGCTGCCCCCAATTCATAGGTCGCGTAGGCCGTCACCACTCCGATGAGACACTTGTTGATGATGTATGACTTGAAGTCATGTGACTTGCCTGGGCAATTGTGATCCCAGCCACAGTATCGTTTCACTTCCAGTGATCCCCAAACTCCCAACAAGCTTTCGACAAATGACTTGAAGTGCCTATTAACATATCCTGTCCTGCCATGCGCCAATACCGTTCTCGCAGTCAAATAACCGCCCTGGACCCGATGTAGTTTGTGTGCATACAGTGTCTATACATAACAAATTGATCTACAACTACCAGGACACATGTCAGTCCATGTGTTGCAGTACACGCACATCCGTCCCCTGTTCGGTCCACATTGTGACAGGTGGCCTGCGCAAAAACCGGTATCGTCCAGGCAGGCGATGATGTAGTTGTGCCAAATTCCATCAATGGATCCGTAGAGATCCAACGCTCCCGAGAAGAAGACATTGGTGTATTTGCCATTGACCGTCATGTCCTGCCAAAAAGGTCGAATTGGACAAGATGCACAAGATATTCTGGAAAATGCAAAACACGCCTGAAAATTCACATTTCAGATGATTTGTCTTCTCGCATTGTCAAAGTTCAAACTACATCCGGCTGAGTTTACGCACTGGCATCTGTTAGCATCAATGGACTTAGTGACTTGTCATCAGGATGAGCACATGGGGCCAACATGGGCCAACACAAACAGACTCGACATCCACCAGCATCAGAGGGGATAACTCGCGACCAAAAGGCTGGATGTTCTCAACATGAGGCAAGGACAAACAAAACCTGCGGTTCACTTTGGAAACGAAAAATCTATAGGAGGACCCTCACTAGGTCCGAAATCCTCCTGTGATGATGGGGACTTTCCACCGAAACGTGTCTAGAACAGGGCTATAGTGGATAGTGGTCCTCAACTCTCATCTAGGTGATGTGTCCATAAACCCCATTAGATTGCCAAAATCCCCACCATATCTATACAATTGGCACATCCTTGAGGTTGTGAGTGAGTACCTCAAATTTTCATAGTTAATCATGGTTCTCGATGTGCAAGTTCAAACACGTGCTAGCAACTGCATGGCACCGCTACCTTTTCACGCATGACTGGGGACCCTTGTGCCTGAAAGGGTCGACAAGCATTCGAATCAATCCATGCCGGTTGTTGTTGGCATGACAAATGAAAACATGTGCAATGAGGACATGCAGTGCATTCACACTGCTACAAAATACCTGCTTCTTGTGTTGATTCAGCAGGGTTTCGAAAAGGAAAATCAAAGCACCCTAGGGAAATCAACTGCCACCAATTTCCAGCGTGCATTTCTTTCGTCAAGATGTCACCGAGCTGAAGATGTGTCGGCATCCAATGCAAGGGTGGTCGGCACGGTTTGTCGGGAGTTGGATCTCCGACGGTGCCGTACTTCTCATGCCATTGATGTTTGGCTTCCCTCATCAGAATCTGGCGGAGACCTGCCAGGTCAATTGCCAATCTCTTCTCCGCAGGCGCTTTTGGAACCCCCTCTCGATGAAGATGATCATAGAGACTGCGACAATCCGTGACACAGTGGAGCGGCGCAAATCTGCCACTGTCGTCTTCAGAGATGGAAATCCCTCTTGCAAAAGAGAGGAAGAGGCACCGAAGAAAAAGAGCACTTTCTACGCCTTCGCAACATGCCATGGTTTCGCCAGCAAAAGTTGACCTGCACACTCTGGTACTACCCTTGCTTTTCCAATCAATGATGCTGAAGTCGCTTTTGCCTTCAATGAAGGCCTGCTTGCTGGTGACTAAGACTAAGCTACCAAGTTGGGATCGTAATTGGTGATCCCCCAGCCACTGAAGGTCATTCTCAGATCCTTCTTCTGAGACGTTTGCCCATGCGGCATCATGAAAAGTGACAAATGCAATCTCCTTCTCCGCCACATACCTCAAAACAATCCCCTTGTCCTGAAACGCCAAAGCCGCATCCACCGCTTTATTCGTTTTCTTGATGTCATCCTGCGATGGATTGTTCTGACGTTTCTGAGCCTGGGAAACACAAAACTGGAGGTCAGGACGGGTCTGTTTCGCCAGCCAAGACAAACTTCCTATTGAAGTGCGGTTCTCTTCGATCTGTTCACGGCTTGTTGAGCCGTCAGGCAAAGCCTTGGCTGTGACCTTGTCAACTCTCCCAGCCGTGTAATGCTTCTGGGTAATGTGGATCTCAGTAGGAGTACATTTGTACTCGCAGCCGACGTACTCAAACTCGTCGGCCACCCACTCTTCCACTGGGAACTTCTCTTGCAGAGCTTTCTGAATAGGCTCTACCAAGTCCTTCTCAGTCATGAGCATTATGTCATCAACATGGGTCAGCAGGATGCCCCTCACATTGCCACCCTCATGCGTGTCACAAACCTGAAAGACGCAAGGGTCGATGGTGTTCTGTTTGATGATCAAAGTTCGCCCAGTAATGGTGATCTTGATTGCAAGGATCTCCTTGGAGAGCTTCATCCACCATAGTTTGGGGCTAGTTGATAAACCAAACACTCCTTTGAGAACTTCGACCAATTGACCCTGTGACAAAGAAGGGATGCCATTCTTGGGCTGAGAGAAATAGAGTTTGCGTGGTGCAGGAACCCCATTCAAAAACGCAGCTTTGATATCCCCAACGCTGACATGCCACCCTCGGCAAAGACAAAGTTGCAACGCCAAAAGAATGGAGTGGCGGCAGGCAGTGGGAGCGTCGACCTGCATGTCAACTCGCCCGAGGTCAGGGTCACAATGTCCAGCGATGCAGAGTCGTGCCTTAGGCTTGGCAGGCACTGAAGGATCGCACTTTCTCTTTGCGTAGTTCTTGTCCTTATATGCAAAACGAGACCGCAAAATGCGGTCGGGTGACACCCTTCGGCGCACCTCTTCAGACTCTGACAAAGATAGAGGTCTAACGGCGCCAAACTCCACATGCTCCTGCCACTGTTTCAGCTCGGCCTCACGGTACATCTCCCTTTCATCTGGGGGTATCAAACCCCAGGGGAGCTCCTTCTCAAGTTGTTTCTCCTTCCCCTTCTCGGAGATGCATCGCTTGACCATGAACTGGACTCTGGGCTTCTTCAAGCAGGCAGGCACGTCATCCAAAGCTTGAGACCTCCTGACAGAGCTACGAATCAGGTCTTCTCGCGCAGAGACCTGCTCCCATAGACGATCTTGGGGGCCAGGGACTCCTCCATGCAAAGGATCTTCCACCTCCATGTCTGCTCCAGCAGGTTGGTTGACGTCTGTGTCCACCACCATATCTTCTGTTGGAGCTGCACCATCATCAGCTTCTTCATATTCTTCGCCTTGGAGAGAAGTCATCAAGTTGCGGACTTCCTTCATGGCCATTTTGATCCGGAGGGTTTCGCCCACTTCTTCAGCATCTGCAGGCCTGATGTGCTCGGGCGCTGCAAGAAGGCATCGACCGCCCCTCGCCATCCAGTAGTTGGAACCTTCTCGGCCGATAACAACGGCCGGTCCAGTCCAAGCAGCTGAGGGTTTCTTGCCCTTGCCCTGGCGCATCTCTCGGTAGATGAAAACCATGTCACCCACGTTGTAATTCTCTGGTTGGATGCGCGGCTTGTGAAGGATGGCTCGGTCAAGGGCATCCTTCGTCTGGCATCTGAAGAAAGCTGCCCGTGCGCCATTCTTGATCACAGTGCTCCGGGCAAATTTTGCATCGGGGCTTTCGACGGGGATAGATGCCATGTCATTGGTGCCGTCGAAGAGATCCCCGATCTGTCGGCCATTTGTACCAAACACCCATTGCCTTGGAGAAAAACCACTGCGATTGCGGAGCTGATTCTTTGCGTCAGACACGGCAGCACAGGCCTCCGTGAACTCCTCCTCTAAGATGAGGTGCTCCTCCAGAAGCTTTGCATAGATCTCCTTCCAGCTGCCTCCATGCCGCTCGCAGACTCCGTTTTGCCAATGGGCCTGACCGGCGGCACTCCGCACAATGATGCACTTTTCATCCATCAAAGTGAGGAACTGGTCCTTGAACGCTGAGTCAAGGTCAACCAAAATTTGGCGAGGTGCTCCCGCCCATTGGATCCAACCTGAGGTGAATGCCAGGGAAACATCAGAAGACTTCGTTCCCGGCAGGGGTATCACCACCTGGTAGGTGGATGCCAGGTCGACGATGTTCAGTGCTGGAAGGTTGCGTTTGTCGGCCGTGTCAACCCAGAGAATGTCAGCTGCAACGACCTCATTGAAGTCTAATGCCACTACCGGGGCGCTGACTCTGTGTGGCTTTGCCTTGCTGCTCTTCTCACATGTCCTACAGACCAGCTGTTCAGCCGCGTGCAAAACGGATTGTGGGGCCTCGCCAATCCGCAGGTGTTTGATGAGTTCACGATTTGGAGGATGACCCAAGTTCTGATGCACCCTCCTGAGAGCAGCAGCTATCGTAGGATTGACCTTCCCCTTAAAGCTGATGGCTTTGGCTCCATAAGGCTCAGGATCAACTGTCTCTTGAGCTTGAAGGGGCAATGCCGTGGAAGAAGTTGAGGCTGTAGGAAAGGCCACATGATGCTGTTGACTCTTATCGTAGCTCTTCAAGACCGCATTGGCAAAGGCAGTGGGGTAGACCGCCGAGTGGGCAGTGTTAGCCCCATGAATAGGCATGTGCTCGTGTCCTCCATCACAGAGTCGTTGAATATGCTGTGCAAAAACCTCATTGGAGCATAAAAGGGAAAGAGGTTTCAAAAGAGGGAAGTCCCCTGAGATGTTCTTCATGCCATAGCTGCAAAGATCGGCCTTGGCGATCTGGGCTCTCCCACTGGAAATCCAGTCTTGGAAATCAGGGGTGCGCCAAATGTCGGACCCCCGAGGATTCTCCACCACAAATTGACCTCCCAGTTGCACCTGGAGTCGCATCACCTCATCAGCAAACTTGATGAGCTTCATTTCCCGCCGACGTAGTCTGCGGCGTTCTTGGTCTCCGTAGTTCAACCGGGAAAAATTGCCCCACACAGTGCACGGGGGGGCCATCCAAACCAGTCCTGGGCGATGTGCTGCTATCTCGCCGACGATCTCGTTCTGTGTCTCTTCATGGCGAAAATCATGACCGTAGAGCAAATCTCTGGGGTGAAGGACTCCACGATGTTTCTTGGCAAAAGCCTCAGAAATACGGGCCTTTCCCGCAAAGAGCTCCAAGCAGTCCACCTCCCTGTTCCCACCTGGCTGCAGCTGTGAAGAGGACGTGAAGACCGCCCGCACGTCTGCCATGGGTTCACCAATCACCTCTCCAGCAAAACTAGACATAGCCCCGAGGCAGGAGGTGAAAAGAGTGCATAGAAATACCATGTTGCTCTTCAATTTCTTGGAGGTGGCCATGTTCATTTTCTTGCGAGCTCGCATGCCCTGTTTCGCCTTTTCCCGGGGTGACAAAATGTCACTCATACGCCCATTGTTTTCGCCGGTGAACTCCTTTGTCTGGTCACCCATGTCAAAATCAAACTCTTCCTCAGAGTCAGTCTCCGCACCACGGAGTTCATATTCAACAGACCATGGCTTGTTGCCCTTCGAGATGTCAGTGCCAAAAGGTGTCTTGTGGCCATCAGACTCAGAGCCGCTGAGTTCATAGATCTTGTCCTTAATCTTGTCAAAGACACCCGCAAAAACCTTGCCCTTGTCAATCATATAGGCATGACATCCGCTAGCAAGCCCATGGTTCAGTCGTCCTCGTCCACATTGATCATCCTCGCGTCCAGGGCTCGGCGTTCCTTCAAGGTCGCCAGGCATGTCTCCAACATCCTGATCTCGTCGATCTCGTTGGCTTCTTCCTCCGCAGCCGCCGCGCTTGCACTCATCTCCTGCAAGCGGCGCGTGCGGCGGGGCTGGGGAGCAAAATTGCTCACTCGGCCCAAGGACGAATCCGAGCCCGTCCCCTCCCGCAACTCGGCTGCCGACGGCGGAGGAATCTTTGCCATAGCCTCCGGATCCTGAGACGGGTCCTTGGTAGGGTGCTTCTCCTTCAGGCGCTCCAGCTCGCACTTCCCCCAAGTTGCCAGTCTCTCCAGATCGGGGTGGCAATTCTGGTTGCCCTCGCATTCTTTGACCGCCCACTGCAAGTAGGCCACTGGTACTTCCCGATAAAGCCACCCCTTGAACTTGCCAAAAGGGACAATGGTCTCCGCCGGAGTTGCTTTGGATTCCCGCAGAACCCGGATCAGCCAGCCCCTGGTAGGCTTTGGTGGCAGGGTGATGTTCAACTGACGGGCTTGATTGGTCAGCTCTTCCAGGGTGAACTTTGTCAGGCCCTTCATGTCGTCGGGACCCTTCTGAGAAGGGTGCAGATTGGCTTGCCTGGTTTCCATCACCATGCTGCGCAATTCCGGTACCGTCCAAGAGGGGTGGACTGGCACTTGATTCTTGATCAGCTCTTTCTGCAGCTGCTCCTTGTTCATTTTCCATGCTGAGGCCAAGGTCGAGGCTGGCATGGGAAAGAGGCACGACGATGGAAGGATCTCGACCCGAGGTGCTAGGCTCGAGCTTCGTGAATCGGCTGCGTCCGATCCAAAGTCCAATCTCTTCTTCAGGTTCAAGTTGGACATCAAACTTCTTGTCATGATGAATCTTGACGACAACTCCATCACTCAAAACTGGAATCATTTCAGACCTTCTTTCACCCAAGAGGCAAGAAAGCAGAGAATTTCTCAAAGAAGACTGAGTCGTTTTCCACTTGCTAGGATCAAAAAGGAAACGTCTTGGGACCACATGCACTCGAATCATCTCTTTCTCCGTTTCAACCCAAAAATCTTTGCTTTGGTTTGCATGTGACCACCAAGAGAAAAACGCTGCAGCACCGACTGTGTCATCAGAATTGAGCATGTTGAGAACTTCCAAAGGGACCTTCTTGGGATAGAAAATGTTCTTCTCAAAACTTTCTTTTGAACTGCAAAAATCAGAGACCCTTGACAACCCTGCAGCCGCAACCATGTACACTCGCTCGGGCACCCAAACATCGTCAAAATCTAAAGGAAAACCGCCGGGAGGTGCATCCTCTGGAAACTGAGACACCGGCAGAGCTGGGTGACCTGTGTCACTGGTTGCAGTATTCAAGCCATCTACGTTGAGGGCTTTGAGAGACACTTGCTGAGCTGCTAAATCGTACTGCACGCCCAGCTTGGAAAGAACTGGCCTGCTGAAAAGCAGGGGCACAGGGCATGGGACTATGGCGACTTTCACCATGAACCACTTGCCTTGGATTGCAAACCATCCGCACACTGCAAAGCTGGAGCTGTAGATGCGGGAGGCACCAAACTGGAACTGGTCCACCTCGTCCACAGCATGCCAAGGGATGCCAAGGTTGTCGGCCATCTCATAGAATTTCTGGAACCATTGGTAGCCGGCCACCGACTTGGTGCAGGCAGTATCCAAGATGGCTAACATCTTGTCGTTGTCCTTGTCCTCAAAGTTCACTGGGCAAGAGGCAACGCAACTGGACTGAATGTTGCGGGCCATGTTGACCTGGTTGGTCTGGGGTATGGCACTGTTCTCCCTTTTCTCATTCCGCAAAGGACACTCAGGGTCACGATGCCAGTGACCACGCCGCTTGCAGGCACTGCAAAAAGAACGTGCCTTCGCCGCCTTCAATCTCTCTTCGTTGCGTCTTTTGACTTCCTCCAGATCCACGCCGCGGCCTTTGAGGGCCTCTCTGTACTTGGCTTTTGCACCTTGGTACGCCATGTAGGCGGTATGAGCCGCCTCGGCCACATCCTCCTCCACCAAGTTTCGATCATCGTCATCTTCATTGGGCTCATCATCACTTGACCAAACCTCCTCATCGTGCGTGGTCATGTGGACAGACTGCTTTCCCCACTTGTTCTGCCAGCGGGGCCTGCCCCCGCTGCTGTCACCACTGCCGCCTCCATGTCGTAGAGAACGATCCTGGATCATAGCAGCCTGTTGGAGCTTCCTGACATCATATTCATTCCCAACGCTGGCCAAAAGGGCTAGCTCTTCAGGTTCTGAAAGCCGCAGTTTGTCCACGTACAGCCATGCCTTCACCAGAGGAGGTAGTTCACAACGAACTTCTCGAAGCCTGAGCACCATGCGCTCGAACTCGACATTGAACTCCCTGACGGATTGCTCTGGCCTCCGCTTGCATTTCCGGAAGAGGTCGTTCATCATCTGAGAGATCTTCGTCATCTCGACCTCCATGAACCTGGTCTGAATCCATTCCAGGTAGTAGGACACTCCGTTCTCCGACGCCAAGATGTCCATGTCGAGTTCTTCGGCATAGGCCCAAGCCCGGTCTGTCAACGAGTTGTAGAGCGCCAAAGCTCTCTGGGCTGGTGGCATTCTTGTGCAACGTAGCCACACCTGAACCTTTCTCACATAGCTCCGAGCTGACTTTCCGACCTCTTGCTCATTGCCTTCGCCACTGAACTCTGGGATCGGGACCTTCTCGTTGGTCTTGACCTCGCGACTCGCCCAACGTTCATCGCTCCACTCGCCATCAGCATAGGGGAAGGCAGCCTCGTCATAGGAGCCAGCCCAACGGCCGTTGTTCATTGCCGTAGTGAACCTCACATCGGCCACATTGAAGCTGCGCATCTGGTGGTCAGAAAGCCATCCGGCATTCTGTGCTCTGTCCCAACCTGAGTCTTGCCAACCTGAACGGCGGGAATCACTACCATACTGATTCCACCAGTCAGAGTCGTCCCAACCTGAACTATTGGACCTGATGGGACCTGCACCATACTGCTGTTGTTGTTCACTGCTACCGCTACTTCTCGCATTCCACACAGCCCATGAGTCTATTGGCACTGCTTCATCTTCATTTTCTACATCTTCGGTACCAGTAGAATTTTGGACTTCTAAAGGAGAGGCTTGAGACTGTCCATGACCCTCGGGACTGTTCACAGTCCCTTCGCTAGATTGCCCCCCGCTCTCCTGCGGTCCTCTATTCACTGGTGCCCATGACCTCCTGGTCGCCATAGATCGGAACCAGCCGCTCCGCGACACCAATCTCGATGTGCAAGTTCAAACACGTGCAAGCAACTGCATGGCACCGCTACCTTTTCACGCATGACTGGGGACCCTTGTGCCTGAAAGGGTCGACAAGCATTCGAATCAATCCATGCCGGTTGTTGTTGGCATGACAAATGAAAACATGTGCAATGAGGACATGCAGTGCATTCACAATGGTTAATCGTCATGTTCTCTTGTTTTAGATGGCCTTTCTGAGGGAATTAGTTGACGAATCCCCAAAAAAATCAGAGCCATATTTCACCAACCAACTACTGGGTCAGATACCTTCGGGCCATGGCCGTTGGACCCCCAGTTCCCCCACACCTTCTGAGCCAAGGCTTGCAGCGTCCGCATGATGCCACCTCCTTTGGAGGAGAAGCTGCCACCTGTGTAGACCGCCTCGCCAGAGAGGTTTTGTTGGGAAAATCCTAACCGGAAACCATGGTTTTTACCATCAAATCTAGGGTTTTCTTGTAAATTTTCCCGTAAACCACAATAAATAATATATAATACATATATAAATATATACCATGAAACAGAGGGGGTTCCTGCAAATTTTCCCTCGAACCAATCCAATGCTCGATGGAAAATTCATGGATAGTGATCATCGATGGACATTGATATTTTGTTGATTGAAAATCAGATAAATTACCCTCTGGTAAACTAACATAGCTATGGAAAATCACCATTTTTAATGGGAAAACTCACTATAAATGGCCATTTTCAGGTAAATTACCTGCCAAACCTGGGAAGTGAAATTCCAAACCCACAGAGTTCCACCAGAGTTCCACTGGAGATGAATCCCAAACCCCAGAAGCCACCAATGTATGTTGGGCCGCCTAAATTCTGAACTATGATTTTTTGTAAAACTAATCTTCCTGAATTCTTGGGATGGCACCCCATGAAAAAAAAAATGTTGATTCAAGTGAAGACATGGAATCCCTTATTCGGTGTCTCATGGTTTGTCTCCAAAAGAAAATTGCCATTGAGTGGATGATATCGCCGTCAAAAGAGACAAACTCAGTACCGCCGACAAAGCAGACATATCACCTTCGCACTGGTGTAGTCGTTTGCCTTAAGATGGTCCTGCGATGAAGCCAGAAAAACATCAGCTGAAGCGACAAACTCAACAGACTCGGACATTTTACAAAACTACCATGAGATCTCGAAGTATTCAGCCAATCTGTTGAATCTTGACGAATGTTTGGGTTCAAGTTAGTCCGTACTGGCTGTGGAACAGTGGAACCCTCAAGATCCAGTTCCGGTGAAAGTTGAATTGCCGCAGTAAATGTTTGGAACTTCCCCGAAGAAACCTCCGCATAAAATATTCCCATGATCGAAAAAAAAAAATCATCGAGTTTTGTACAATATTTCTGGTGCCAAGGAAATGATTAGCCAGGTAGACCCAGAAATGTTGCCACTTCAGGTTCCTAACCATCCCGATTTGGAGTAGATGAATGGCTTTAGCCGTTTATCCCATGGCCAATGGATGGTTTACCAACCGCCAATGCCCGTTTCGGAGCACCGAGATCAGAACGGGTTCCTTGATGAGTTTCACATCTCGGTTGATATCAGCGTGCTCCGTGACATCATTCACTGGGCAATAAAGCCTCGAGAATCTGCAAGGGACGCAACTCTTTACTGAATAAGCCCAGAAAAAAAAAAAAACATAGGATCCATGTATGGTATATATGGTAACATTTACCATCAATATACCCCCAATGTTAGTATATATACCATACATGGATCCTATGGGAAATGACAAACCACAACTACTTATAGACACTGTATTTTTCTACCTTTCAACGGGGTTTTCTTGAAATTGTTGATATCTTCTGAGGCCTCAACCTTGCAACCACAACCAACATGAAATAAGATGAAATAAGACATGTTGGGTGGATGTGGGGGTATACCCAATTTTCATACATTTTTTTGTATATTGATGTCAGTCAACTTTCTGACAAGATTCCGAATACATCGGAACAATAAGTCAAACATTGGGTATAGAATCAAAGCAAAATGTAACGAGGACGCATGAAATCATAAAGTGTGAAAGGACGGGTTCGCTATTCCCCAAAAATGCATTCAATGGGGATGTCAAGGCCAACAACAAAATACATTGACTGTGCAAACATTTGGTTTGAAATAGTATGGTCTCAAATGACTGTAGAATCGACAGGGTATTGGTATTCCGAAAATAGGGTGGTGAATATTGATGAATAATCTTATTGACCAATGGTATCCCGCACCGGGTGGATGATTTTCGAATGGCCCTTTGTCAATCACTGAATCACTCAGCTGTTCAAACTACTCGATGGAATGACGAAGTGTCATCATAGGGTTGGCGTTGGTTTGTTCAAAAGCATCACCTTTTGGTTGGAACCACGACTTGACAACCAAGAAATGGCAGTTAAAAATTTCCAAAACGGTGAAATACGTTGGCATAACATACATAACATACATAACATACATAACATTACATTACATTACATTACATACCATACCATACCATACCATACCATACCATACCATACCATACCAGTCATTTCCCCAACTTCGAATTCGTCCCTCATCTAATTCTGGTCGCAGCCTTGGAACCCATCGGAAAGTTTCGGACACGAATCCACCGGCGTGCACGCCCCACCGGAGGCTGAAGCGAAGCAAGTCGCCACGAGCACGATTCGTAGAGACGGCATGGCAACCACAACTACCTGGACCAGATGTCCGTCTGTGCAAATCAAGCTGAAGCGCAAACTGCAGTGCAAATCGGTCAAGAAAATGTTGCATTCAAGGAAATTGGGTTCAATGGTTCAAATTGGATTGTCTGTTCAAGCATGAATGTCAATTTGTTATGTTTGCAAAAAAATGTTTTGCGTTTGGTTTTTTTGGGAGATCATACTCAATGGTCGCAAACATGTTGTGTTTACCCAGTTGGCCATTTTGAAATCACGTTATTTGCCTGTCCAACATAAACACGGACAAAATTAACAAATTCATTGCATTGCAAAAATAACACGTATTTTGTTCATGTGCGTTTTGGACGAAATCAAAAACCACGCGAAACAATATTGCCCAAACAACTGAGTTCTCCAATTTCGGTTGAAAGAACCGGTCTGTGGCTGCACATTTCGCGTGCGCACGTTCGCGCCAAAAAAGGAAACCATTTTGATTGCGTTTCAGAAGTCTGAAACTCGCACCGTTTTTTTTGGCGCATCCTGATAAATTTTGAAGATATGCACGTTGGTGTGTGACAGGTCCAAGCGACATGCATGCTGCCCCAAAAAAACGTAGCTCGTGTTGGTTTGAGGTTTGCAAGGGAGGCCTGGTGACTTGGACCTGATATCAGTTATATATCGGGTATAACCTCCAAGTAGAATAGGGTCCAGGATGCTGAAAGCCTCAGACTTTTGCATGATTTTGCGTTATGCCAAATAAGCCTTGGAATCGGCTTGGTTACCAACTAGAAAGAGGGGGGGCCACTGGTCAAGATTGGAACCATTCCAATTGATCGGAAAGCGTGAAGGAATCTCGGGTCAAAATGATTCTTCCAAAGAGCGCCATTGACCCTCCTGGATAGTTAAAGACCCACAAATACCCAGATTGCTACGGCGCCGCAGCTTCTTGGCCATCCGAGTTCAACCAGTCATGTGGCGCTGCCAATTCCGCGGACTTTTTCAGCATGAAAGGATCAGTGCATCCCCATTCGTTGTGGATGTTCCTGCCTTTACAACTCTAGAACTTTCATGATTTGACGAGAGCCACAGGGATGAAGTGACCAGCGTACCTTAGTGACCTGACCTTGATCAATACACACCTGCAGTTCACTTGGTCCATGTCAATCAGGAAAGCCCGATTAAAACTCGACTCGCTGGCTGGCAGGCACCTATACAAATCTCGAGCGGCGCAGACTTTATATAACGATAAGTTAGGATAACAGATCTGATTCTTCTCATCAAATAGAAACATTCAGCCTTCCTGCCGCTCCTCCGGAGGTTCATATGGAGGGCTATTTCAACCCACGCCATGTCAAGAAAATACGGGGATTCAAAAACAATAAAAAAAACATTAATTGCAAGTGTGATCAGTCAGACTTTTCAGACTTTCTCCGAAATCCAAGGAGCCCCTTCAAGTGACTGGATGGCTGCATCGCTGATTCTTGACTCCATTTCAGTGCGTCTGAAAATGAGGTACATCCTGGATGATTCACGAGTGGATTTTAGAGGTCTACCCCATTGTTGGACAAGCCCATTTTCAAGGGTCCCAAATTGCTTGGCATGTTGGCAGCAAGGCCATTCGGTCGAATGATGGTTTCAAAACATCGCCGAGCTCCATCAAGGGGACGAGGCAACTCTGAATTCTGTACCGGTTGGTGGGGAACAAGAGCCAACTATCTCACTTGAACTCTGTAGACCGAGTGCTAATCTTTCAATCAGAAGACCATGTCGAATCATCAGAAATAGCTGAAACATGCTCACCTACCAACCAGTACTGTACTTAGAAAAAGATCGCCAAGATTGACAGGGGCATTGCCGCTGCCACGCTGGCGGTAAAGCCGCTGTTTTCCATCTCCGACTCCGAAGTGCTCGGGATGGCCTTGCCTCAGCGTTCAGAGTGACTAGTGACAGTGACTAGTGAAGATCTACCAAGGAAACTCTGGTTATAGCTGGAGCAGCTGGATGGTGATTCCCCCATGGTGAGTTCACAGGCAACTTGACCCATCACATCATCTAACGATCACCGATCACCAGGCCACACATGTCCACCCAGGCGGTGGAGGAGTCGCCCAAGGTGGCGCTGTTCCCCGTATCGTCACAGGCGGTGGCCAGGCAATGGCCGGAAATCTCTCTGACGTCCTTCCAGGTGCCCACCATGGCCTGCGGTGATTTCCATGGCGGTTTTGAATGGTGACACCAATGGTTGGGGATGGTTGGGGTGTTCCCCTCACATTGTCAGATAAACCCACTTTAGATACCTTTAGATCATCGGTGGGGATCAAAAACGCTGGGTTGAGTCTGTTTTTCACATCAAAAGAAGTGGCAGTTGTGGATGTCTATGCCAATACCCATCATCGTATTGTCATCAAAGGTTCCCAAAATGTCTACAGAGAAACATCCAACTTGTTGACAATAATTGGCATAATGTGCAGGTACCACTACTTTGATTTGCATCCCGGGTAGAAAGCGGCTCATACGCATGGAGGTATAATTTGCTTACATATATGCATTGCATAGATTTAGATGTATATATATATAGATGCATGTATGTATATATGCATACATAATATATATATATATATGCATATTATGTGTACATATATATATGCATATTATGTGTACATATATATATATATATGGTATGTCCCCACTTATTTACAAACAAAGGTGTATGTATGTTCATAAAACATTTCATACATCATTATTATCAACCACCTGTTCAATGGAGTGCACATCAATAGCAACAGTATAGCACAGTAGAGAACAGTGGGAAACGAGAGAGACCACTAGAAATAACAAGAGCAATGCAGCAAATAAGTAGAAGAGAGAGTAGTAAGTAGAGAAAGAGTAGCCAACTGCAGAGAACAATAGATGGCGCAGATGCTACAATTTATGGCCCTCAATGTAATTCCGCCATGCCCCTTGAGTTTGTGACATCTTCCTACCGTAGATGGACGAAAAGATCAAACCCTATCGTACAAAGTTCGGCTCCCACCCTAAATTTCAATGTGGCGTTTTGGCTGCGTGGTTGGGAGCGGTGAACAAGAATATCAAACCTTCAACACAAACCAATGTATCCGATCATGTCCAACATTGAAATTGACGGTCTGGGGTTGTTCTTATAGTTGGCCCCTTCAGGGTTTGATTTCTTTGTCCATCTACTGTAGCCTGATTCGCTTAGACTCTGGCAAAGAAGCATAGCTGGCCAGTAAAAAAACACCCAACAATTTAATTAGCAGATTTCCCTGTGCAAATCGTGTTTTCGCATTGCCAGGTTGGAATTTCCCAGAGGCGAGGAATCTGACACCAAGCAACGCAAGTGATGCCCAGGTCTGGGTACATCGGTTCCAGCAAGCTCTTGATCGTACAATCTGTATCAGCAGGCATATCCGTCAAAGATAGATCAAACAACGCATCGACCTGCGCGTATCGACTTGGAACTTTCTGTTTCAAGCAACTGCATCGTTTCTGCCCAAAAAAAAGACACACACTGGCAACCCCAACAGAGGGGGTTGGAAGAGGATGTTCTTTGTTTTTTCAAAGTTCCACCTTCAATTTTCAAGGTGTACTTTGAGGAAGGTTCCGGCCTGCTGCACAATTGTCTTGTTCACCGTTGATATGTACCTGGACAATGGCGGCAGAGCCTCTGTCTCGCAGCCCGAGGTTTCTGGGGTATTTTCTCCTGTGGATTTTGCCAGTCACTTTATAAGCAGGTCAGCAGCAGGAGCCTTTCTTTGCAGTACAAAGTATACACAAGTCAATTGGTAAAAGATGTGAGGCAATATGCGATAATCACAGATTTACCCCGACATGTGGCCGAAAATTCATGAAAATTCACCATCTACAAACAGCCAAATCCAGCCCAAAAAACTCCAAATCTCAAAAACTCCGAGGTGCCCAGAGGCGCTTCGCCAATAGGCCCAACCTTCTGCCAGGTATTTCTCCTGAAACGTCCCGTTGTTATAAGCCTTATTGGCATACTTCAAGGCGCTTCGGATGGCCGCAATGGAGTAGATCTTATACATCGCCAGCTGTGCACTCGCCACATTGGCTGCATTGTAGGTGCCACGCACGTTGAGCAAACCAAAGTTCAAGGTGGGTGGAGCCGCTGCATGGGTTGATAGACCATCATCAAAGTCGTCATCACGCTTCCAGTTGAACCTGCAAAAAATGACTGACATCACTGCAACAAATGTCGCTTAGCCATAAGGTACCTCCAAATCCATGAAATTATCCTTCACGTAATCAAATATAAATCAGCTCAGAACATGTTGGGACCCGATTTCACTCAAAGGAAGTATTACATTTTGTTTGCGCCGAAATGGGGCTGTTTGAACTTCTATTGACCAAATCGCCTAAATCATGAAATCGATTTCCCAAGTCTCATCACCGTCCCCTCTCCAAGCAGCTCATAGGGAGAGTAGAGGTTTCCAGGGGCTTTCCCCGTGTACCCATCTCCAATCACAGGCTCGATGTTGCCAATGTGGAAGGCAGCCCCTTCATCCCAGGCGTAAGCCGCCTGGACGGGGACTGTAATGAGAAATTCCATGGGATATATAACTCGTTGTCACCAACAATAAATATGTATCTAGTCTAATATGTATCTATATATTCTCTTCAAGATGGTGGATTTACATGCCTTGCACCTAGTGTAGCCATGAAAGCATGGGGGAATGATCATGAACTACTGGATTTTGGGCTACCATCACTAAATGAAACCCACCTCGTCATCAGCGGTCATGTTTTCTCTAGCTTTCCAAACAGCTGCCCCAAATTCATAGGTCGCGTAGGCCGTCACCACTCCGATGAGACACTTGTTGATGATGTATGACTTGAAGTCATGTGACTTGCCTGGGCAATTGTGATCCCAGCCACAGTTGAGTAAACTTGAAACAGTGGCACTCTTAAAACCAATCGTTTCACTTCCAGTGATCCCCAAACTCCCAACAAGCTTTCGACAAATGAGTTGAAGTGCCTATTAACATATCCTGTCCTGCCATGCGCCAATACCGTTCTCGCAGTCAAATAACCGCCCTGGACCCGATGTATTTTGTGTGCATACAGTGTCTATACATAACAAATTGATCTACAACTACCAGGACACATGTCAGTCCATGTGTTGCAGTACACGCACATCCGTCCCCTGTTCGGTCCACATTGTGACAGGTGGCCTGCGCAAAAACCGGTATCGTCCAGGCAGGCGATGATGTAGTTGTGCCAAATTCCATCAATGGATCCGTAGAGATCCAACGCTCCCGAGAAGAAGACATTGGTGTATTTGCCATTGACCGTCATGTCCTGCCAAAAAGGTCGAATTGGACAAGATGCACAAGATATTCTGGAAAATGCAAAACATGCCTGAAAATTCACATTTCAGATGATTTGTCTTCTCGCATTGTCAAAGTTCAAACTACATCCGGATGAGTTTACGCACTGGCATCTGTTAGCATCAATGGACTTAGTGACTTGTCATCAGGATGAGCACATGGGGCCAACATGGGCCAACACAAACAGACTCGACATCCACCAGCATCAGAGGGGATAACTCGCGACCAAAAGGCTGGATGTTCTCAACATGAGGCAAGGACAAACAAAAGCTGCGGTTCACTTTGGAAACGAAAAATCTATAGGAGGACCCTCAGTAGGTCCGAAATCCTCCTGTGATGATGGGGACTTTCCACCGAAACGTGTCTAGAACAGGGCTATAGTGGATAGTGGTCCTCAACTCTCATCTAGGTGATGTGTCCATAAACCCCATTAGATTGCCAAAATCCCCACCATATCTATACAATTGGCAAATCCTTGAGGTTGTGAGTGAGTACCTCAAATTTTCATAGTTAATCATGGTTAATCGTCATGTTCTCTTGTTTTAGATGGCCTTTCTGAGGGAATTAGTTGACGAATCCCCCAAAAAATCAGAGCCATATTTCACCAACCAACTACTGGGTCAGATACCTTCGGGCCATGGCCCGAAGGTAACCCCCAGTTCCCCCACACCTTCTGAGCCAAGGCTTGCAGCGTCCGCATGATGCCACCTCCTTTGGAGGAGAAGCTGCCACCTGTGTAGACCGCCTCGCCAGAGAGGTTTTGTTGGGAAAATCCTAACCGGAAACCATGGGTTTTTACCATCAAATCTAGGGTTTTCTTGTAAATTTTCCCGTAAACCACAATAAATAATATATACATATATAAATATATACCATGAAACAGAGGGGGTTCCTGCAAATTTTCCCTCGAACCAATCCAATGTTCGATGGAAAAAATGGATAGTGATCATCGATGGACATTGATATTTTGTTGATTGAAAATCAGATAAATTACCTGCCAAACCTGGGAAGTGAAATTCCAAACCAACAGAGTTCCACCAGAGTTCCTCTGGACATGGATCCCAAACCCCAGAAGCTGAAAATGTATGTTGGGCCGCCTAAATTCTGAACTATGATTTTGTAAAAATCATCTTCCTGAATTCTTGGGATGGCATCCCATGAAAAAAACATGTCTATATTTGTCTTCACATGGAATCCCTTATTCGGTGTCTCATGGTTTGTCTCCAAAAGAAAATTGCCATCACCTTCGCACTGGTGTAGTCGTTTGCCTTAAGATGGTCCTGCGCTGCCATTGAGAAAAACTGAAGCGCTGAAGCGACAAACTCAACAGACTCGGACATTTTACAAAACTACCATGAGATCTCGAAGTATTCAGCCAATCTGTTGAATCTTGACGAATGTTTGGGTTCAAGTTAGTCCGTACTGGCTGTGGAACCCTCAAGATCCAGTTCCGGTGAAAGTTGAATTGCCGCAGTAAATGTTTGGAACTTCCCCGAAGAAACCTCCGCATAAAATATTCCCATGATCGAAAAAAAAAATCATCGAGCTTTGTACAATATTTCTGGTGCCAAGGAAATGATTAGCCAAAGACCTGCGATATCGAAGGCGTTTCCCCATGTGGTAAAGTGGTGAACCATGGTCCCAGAAATGTTGCCACTTCAGGTTCCTAACCATCCCGATTTGGAGTAGATTAATGGCTTTAGCCCATGGCCAATGGATGGTTTACCAACCGCCAATGCCCGTTTCGGAGCACCGAGATCAGAACGGGTTCCTTGATGAGTTTCACATCTCGGTTGATATCAGCGTGCTCCGTGACATCATTCACTGGGCAATAAAGCCTCGAGAATCTGCAAGGGACGCAACTCTTTACTGAATAAGCCCAGAAAAAAAAAAAAAAACATAGGATCCATGTATGGTATATATGGTAACATTTACCATCAATATACCCCCAATGCTAGTATATATACCATACATGGATCCTATGGGAAATGACAAACCACAACTACTTATAGACACTGTATGTTTCTACCTTTCAACGGGGTTTTCTTGAAATTGTTGATATCTTCTGAGGCCTCAACCTTGCAACCACAACCAACATGAAATAAGATGAAATAAGACATGTTGGGTGGATGTGGGGGTATACCCAATTTTCATACATTTTTTTGTATATTGATGTCAGTCAACTTTCTGACAAGATTCCGAATACATCGGAACAATAAGTCAAACATTGGGTATAGAATCAAAGCAAAATGTAACGAGGACGCATGAAATCATAAAGTGTGAAAGGACGGGTTCGCTATTCCCCAAAAATGCATTCAATGGGGATGTCAAGGCCAACAACAAAATACATTGACTGTGCAAACATTTGGTTTGAAATAGTATGGTCTCAAATGACTGTAGAATCGACAGGTATTGGTATTCCGAAAATAGGGTGGTGAATATTGATGAATAATCTTATTGACCGATGGTATCCCGCACCGGGTGGATGATTTTCGAATGGCCCTTTGTCAATCACTGAATCACTCAGCTGTTCAAACTACTCGATGGAATGACGAAGTGTCATCATAGGGTTGGCGTTGGTTTGTTCAAAAGCATCACCTTTTGGTTGGAACCACGACTTGACAACCAAGAAATGGCAGTTAAAATTTTCCAAAACGGTGAAATACGTTGGCATAACATACATAACATACATAACATACATAACATTACATTACATTACATTACATTACATACCATACCATACCATACCATACCAGTCATTTCCCCAACTTCGAATTCGTCCCTCATCTAATTCTGGTCGCAGCCTTGGAACCCATCGGAAAGTTTCGGACACGAATCCACCGGCGTGCACGCCCCACCGGAGGCTGAAGCGAAGCAAGTCGCCACGAGCACGATTCGTAGAGACGGCATGGCAACCACAACTACCTGGACCAGATGTCCGTCTGTGCAAATCAAGCTGAAGCGCAAACTGCAGTGCAAATCGGTCAAGAAAATGTTACATTCAAGGAAATTGGGTTCAATGGTTCAAATTGGATTGTCTGTTCAAGCATGAATGTCAATTTGTTATGTTTGCAAAAAAATGTTTTGCGTTTGGTTTTTTGGGGGGATCATACTCAATGGTCGCAAACATGTTGTGTTTACCCAGTTGGCCATTTTGAAATCACGTTTGCCTGTCCAACATAAACACGGACAAAATTAACAAATTCATTGCATTGCAAAAATAACACGTATTTTGTTCATGTGCGTTTTGGACGAAATCAAAAACCACGCGAAACAATATTGCCCAAACAACTGAGTTCTCCAATTTCGGTTGAAAGAACCGGTCTGTGGCTGCACATTTCGCGTGCGCACGTTCGCGCCAAAAAAGGAAACCATTTTGATTGCGTTTCAGAAGTCTGAAACTCGCACCGTTTTTTTTGGCGCATCCTGATAAATTTTGAAGATATGCACGTTGGTGTGTGACAGGTCCAAGCGACATGCATGCTGCCCCAAAAAAACGTAGCTCGTGTTGGTTTGAGGTTTGCAAGGGAGGCCTGGTGACTTGGACCTGATATCAGTTATATATCGGGTATAACCTCCAAGTAGAATAGGGTCCAGGATGCTGAAAGCCTCAGACTTTTGCATGATTTTGCGTTATGCCAAATAAGCCTTGGAATCGGCTTGGTTACCAACTAGAAAGAGGGGGGCCACTGGTCAAGATTGGAACCATTCCAATTGATCGGAAAGCGTGAAGGAATCTCGGGTCAAAATGATTCTTCCAAAGAGCGCCATTGACCCTCCTGGATAGTTAAAGACCCACAAATACCCAGATTGCTACGGCGCCGCAGCTTCTTGGCCATCCGAGTTCAACCAGTCATGTGGCGCTGCCAATTCCGCGGACTTTTTCAGCATGAAAGGATCAGTGCATCCCCATTCGTTGTGGATGTTCCTGCCTTTACAACTCTAAAACTTTCATGATTTGACGAGAGCCACAGGGATGAAGTGACCAGCGTACCTTAGTGACCTGACCTTGATCAATACACACCTGCCGTTCACTTGGTCCATGTCAATCAGGAAAGCCCGATTAAAACTCGACTCGCTGGCTGGCAGGCACCTATACAAATCTCGAGCGGCGCAGACTTTATATAACGATAAGTTAGGATAACAGATCTGATTCTTCTCATCAAATAGAAACATTCAGCCTTCCTGCCGCTCCTCCGGAGGTTCATATGGTGGGCTATTTCAACCCACGCCATGTCAAGAAAATACGGGGATTCAAAAACAATAAAAAAAAACATTAATTGCAAGTGTGATCAGTCAGACTTTTCAGACTTTCTCCGAAATCCAAGGAGCCCCTTCAAGTGACTGGATGGCTGCATCGCTGATTCTTGACTCCATTTCAGTGCGTCTGAAAATGAGGTACATCCTGGATGATTCACGAGTGGATTTTAGAGGTCTACCCCATTGTTGGACAAGCCCATTTTCAAGGGTCCCAAATTGCTTGGCATGTTGGCAGCAAGGCCATTCGGTCGAATGATGGTTTCAAAACATCGCCGAGCTCCATCAAGGGGACGAGGCAACTCTGAATTCTGTACCGGTTTGTGGGGAACAAGAGCCAACTATCTCACTTGAACTCTGTAGACCGAGTGCTAATCTTTCAATCAGAAGACCATGTCGAATCATCAGAAATAGCTGAAACATGCTCACCTACCAACCAGTACTGTACTTAGAAAAAGATCGCCAAGATTGACAGGGGCATTGCCGCTGCCACGCTGGCGGTAAAGCCGCTGTTTTCCATCTCCGACTCCGAAGTGCTCGGGATGGCCTTGCCTCAGCGTTCAGAGTGACTAGTGACAGTGACTAGTGAAGATCTACCAAGGAAACTCTGGTTATAGCTGGAGCAGCTGGATGGTGATTCCCCCATGGTGAGTTCACAGGCAACTTGACCCATCACATCATCTAACGATCACCGATCACCAGGCCACACATGTCCACCCAGGCGGTGGAGGAGTCGCCCAAGGTGGCGCTGTTCCCCGTATCGTCACAGGCGGTGGCCAGGCAATGGCCGGAAATCTCTCTGACGTCCTTCCAGGTGCCCACCATGGCCTGCGGTGATTTCCATGGCGGTTTTGAATGGTGACACCAATGGTTGGGGATGGTTGGGGTGTTCCCCTCACATTGTCAGATAAACCCACTTTAGATACCTTTAGATCATCGGTGGGGATCAAAAACGCTGGGTTGAGTCTGTTTTTCACATCAAAAGAAGTGGCAGTTGTGGATGTCTATGCCAATACCCATCATCGTATTGTCATCAAAGGTTCCCAAAATGTCTACAGAGAAACATCCAACTTGTTGACAATAATTGGCATAATGTGCAGGTACCACTACTTTGATTTGCATCCCGGGTAGAAAGCGGCTCATACGCATGGAGGTATAATTTGCTTACATATATGCGTTGCATAGATTTAGATATATATATATATATGCATGTATGTATATATGCATACATAATATATATATATATATGCATATTATGTGTACATATATATATGCATATTATGTGTACATATATATATATATATGGTATGTCCCCACTTATGTACAAACAAAGGTGTATGTATGTTCATAAAACATTTCATACATCATTATTATCAACCACCTGTTCAATGGAGTGCACATCAATAGCAACAGTATAGCACAGTAGAGAACAGTGGGAAACGAGAGAGACCAGTAGAAATAACAAGAGCAATGCAGCAAATAAGTAGAAGAGAGAGTAGTAAGTAGAGAAAGAGTAGCCAACTGCAGAGAACAATAGATGGCGCAGATGCTACAATTTATGGCCCTCAATGTAATTCCGCCATGCCCCTTGAGTTTGTGACATCTTCCTACCGTAGATGGACGAAAAGATCAAACCCTATCGTACAAAGTTCGGCTCCCACCCTAAATTTCAATGTGGCGTTTTGGCTGCGTGGTTGGGAGCGGTGAACAAGAATATCAAACCTTCAACACAAACCAATGTATCCGATCATGTCCAACATTGAAATTGACAGTCTGGGGTTGTTCTTATAGTTGGCCCCTTCAGGGTTTGATTTCTTTGTCCATCTACTGTAGCCTGATTCGCTTAGACTCTGGCAAAGAAGCATAGCTGGCCAGTAAAAAAACACCCAACAATTTAATTAGCAGATTTCCCTGTGCAAATCGTGTTTTCGCATTGCCAGGTTGGAATTTCCCAGAGGCGAGGAATCTGACACCAAGCAACGCAAGTGATGCCCAGGTCTGGGTACATCGGTTCCAGCAAGCTCTTGATCGTACAATCTGTATCAGCAGGCATATCCGTCAAAGATAGATCAAACAACGCATCGACCTGCGCGTATCGACTTGGAACTTTCTGTTTCAAGCAACTGCATCGTTTCTGCCCAAAAAAAAGACACACACTGGCAACCCCAACAGAGGGGGTTGGAAGAGGATGTTCTTTGTTTTTTCAAAGTTCCACCTTCAATTTTCAAGGTGTACTTTGAGGAAGGTTCCGGCCTGCTGCACAATTGTCTTGTTCACCGTTGATATGTACCTGGACAATGGCGGCAGAGCCTCTGTCTCGCAGCCCGAGGTTTCTGGGGTATTTTCTCCTGTGGATTTTGCCAGTCACTTTATAAGCAGGTCAGCAGCAGGAGCCTTTCTTTGCAGTACAAAGTATACACAAGTCAATTGGTAAAAGATGTGAGGCA
Source organism: Cladocopium goreaui (assembly GCA_947184155.2). Lineage (NCBI taxonomy): Eukaryota > Dinophyceae > Suessiales > Symbiodiniaceae > Cladocopium > Cladocopium goreaui. Next base: position 112,666 of record CAMXCT020006733.1, on the reverse strand, counting down.
ATATGCGATATTCACAGATTTACCCCGACATGTGGCCGAAAATTCATGAAAATTCACCATCTACAAACAGCCAAATCCAGCCCAAAAAACTCCAAATCTCAAAAACTCCGAGGTGCCCAGAGGCGCTTCGCCAATAGGCCCAACCTTCTGCCAGGTATTTCTCCTGAAACGTCCCGTTGTTATAAGCCTTATTGGCATACTTCAAGGCGCTTCGGATGGCCGCAATGGAGTAGATCTTATACATCGCCAGCTGTGCACTCGCCACATTGGCTGCATTGTAGGTGCCACGCACGTTGAGCAAACCAAAGTTCAAGGTGGGTGGAGCCGCTGCATGGGTTGATAGACCATCATCAAAGTCGTCATCACGCTTCCAGTTGAACCTGCAAAAAATGACTGACACCACTGCAACAAATGTCGCTTAGCCATAAGGTACCTCCAAATCCATGAAATTATCCTTCACGTAATCAAATATAAATCAGCTCAGAACATGTTGGGACCCGATTTCACTCAAAGGAAGTATTACATTTTGTTTGCGCCGAAATGGGGCTGTTTGAACTTCTATTGACCAAATCGCCTAAATCATGAAATCGATTTCCCAAGTCTCATCACCGTCCCCTCTCCAAGCAGCTCATAGGGAGAGTAGAGGTTTCCAGGGGCTTTCCCCGTGTACCCATCTCCAATCACAGGCTCGATGTTGCCAATGTGGAAGGCAGCCCCTTCATCCCAGGCGTAAGCCGCCTGGACGGGGACTGTAATGAGAAATTCCATGGGATATATAACTCGTTGTCACCAACAATAAATATGTATCTAGTCTAATATGTATCTATATATTCTCTTCAAGATGGTGGATTTACATGCCTTGCACCTAGTGTAGCCATGAAAGCATGGGGGAATGATCATGAACTACTGGATTTTGGGCTACCATCACTAAATGAAACCCACCTCGTCATCAGCGGTCATGTTTTCTCCAGCTTTCCAAACAGCTGCCCCCAATTCATAGGTCGCGTAGGCCGTCACCACTCCGATGAGACACTTGTTGATGATGTATGACTTGAAGTCATGTGACTTGCCTGGGCAATTGTGATCCCAGCCACAGTTGAGTACACTTGAAACAGTGGCACTCTTAAAACCAATCGTTTCACTTCCAGTGATCCCCAAACTCCCAACAAGCTTTCGACAAATGAGTTGAAGTGCCTATTAACATATCCTGTCCTGCCATGCGCCAATACCGTTCTCGCAGTCAAATAACCGCCCTGGACCCGATGTATTTTGTGTGCATACAGTGTCTATACATAAAACATTGATCTACAACTACCAGGACACATGTCAGTCCATGTGTTGCAGTACACGCACATCCGTCCCCTGTTCGGTCCACATTGTGACAGGTGGCCTGCGCAAAAACCGGTATCGTCCAGGCAGGCGATGATGTAGTTGTGCCAAATTCCATCAATGGATCCGTAGAGATCCAACGCTCCCGAGAAGAAGACATTGGTGTATTTGCCATTGACCGTCATGTCCTGCCAAAAAGGTCGAATTGGACAAGATGCACAAGATATTCTGGAAAATGCAAAACACGCCTGAAAATTCACATTTCAGATGATTTGTCTTCTCGCATTGTCAAAGTTCAAACTACATCCGGCTGAGTTTACGCACTGGCATCTGTTAGCATCAATGGACTTAGTGACTTGTCATCAGGATGAGCACATGGGGCCAACATGGGCCAACACAAACAGACTCGACATCCACCAGCATCAGAGGGGATAACTCGCGACCAAAAGGCTGGATGTTCTCAACATGAGGCAAGGACAAACAAAAGCTGCGGTTCACTTTGGAAACGAAAAATCTATAGGAGGACCCTCAGTAGGTCCGAAATCCTCCTGTGATGATGGGGACTTTCCACCGAAACGTGTCTAGAACAGGGCTATAGTGGATAGTGGTCCTCAACTCTCATCTAGGTGATGTGTCCATAAACCCCATTAGATTGCCAAAATCCCCACCATATCTATACAATTGGCAAATCCTTGAGGTTGTGAGTGAGTACCTCAAATTTTCATAGTTAATCATGGTTAATCGTCATGTTCTCTTGTTTTAGATGGCCTTTCTGAGGGAATTAGTTGACGAATCCCCCAAAAAATCAGAGCCATATTTCACCAACCAACTACTGGGTCAGATACCTTCGGGCCATGGCCCGAAGGTAACCCCCAGTTCCCCCACACCTTCTGAGCCAAGGCTTGCAGCGTCCGCATGATGCCACCTCCTTTGGAGGAGAAGCTGCCACCTGTGTAGACCGCCTCGCCAGAGAGGTTTTGTTGGGAAAATCCTAACCGGAAACCATGGGTTTTTACCATCAAATCTAGGGTTTTCTTGTAATTTTTCCCGTAAACCACAATAAATAATATATACATATATAAATATATACCATGAAACAGAGGGGGTTCCTGCAAATTTTCCCTCGAACCAATCCAATGTTCGATGGAAAAAATGGATAGTGATCATCGATGGACATTGATATTTTGTTGATTGAAAATCAGATAAATTACCTGCCAAACCTGGGAAGTGAAATTCCAAACCAACAGAGTTCCACCAGAGTTCCTCTGGACATGGATCCCAAACCCCAGAAGCTGAAAATGTATGTTGGGCCGCCTAAATTCTGAACTATGATTTTGTAAAAATCATCTTCCTGAATTCTTGGGATGGCATCCCATGAAAAAAAAAATGTCTATATTTGTCTTCACATGGAATCCCTTATTCGGTGTCTCATGGTTTGTCTCCAAAAGAAAATTGCCATCACCTTCGCACTGGTGTAGTCGTTTGCCTTAAGATGGTCCTGCGCTGCCATTGAGAAAAACTGAAGCGCTGAAGCGACAAACTCAACAGACTCGGACATTTTACAAAACTACCATGAGATCTCGAAGTATTCAGCCAATCTGTTGAATCTTGACGAATGTTTGGGTTCAAGTTAGTCCGTACTGGCTGTGGAACCCTCAAGATCCAGTTCCGGTGAAAGTTGAATTGCCGCAGTAAATGTTTGGAACTTCCCCGAAGAAACCTCCGCATAAAATATTCCCATGATCGAAAAAAAAATATCATCGAGCTTTGTACAATATTTCTGGTGCCAAGGAAATGATTAGCCAAAGACCTGCGATATCGAAGGCGTTTCCCCATGTGGTAAAGTGGTGAACCATGGTCCCAGAAATGTTGCCACTTCAGGTTCCTAACCATCCCGATTTGGAGTAGATTAATGGCTTTAGCCCATGGCCAATGGATGGTTTACCAACTCACCAACCGCCAATGCCCGTTTCGGAGCACCGAGATCAGAGCGGGTTCCTTGATGAGTTTCACATCTCGGTTGATATCAGCGTGCTCCGTGACATCATTCACTGGACAATAAAGCCTCGAGAATCGCTGCAAGGGACGCAACTCTTTACTGAATAACCCCAGAAAAAACATGACAAACCACAACTACTGTATCTTTCTACCTTTCAACGGGGTTGTTACAAATTGTTGATATCTTCTGAGGCCGCAACCTTGCAACCACAACCAACATGAAATAAGATGAAATAAGACATGTTGGGTGGATGTGGGGGTATACCCAATTTTCATACATTTTTTTGTATATTGATGTCAGTCAACTTTCTGACAAGATTCCGAATACATCGGAACAATAAGTCAAACATTGGGTATAGAATCAAAGCAAAATGTAACGAGGAGGCATGAAATCATAAAGTGTGAAAGGACGGGTTCGCTATTCCCCAAAAATGCATTCAATGGGGATGTCAAGGCCAACAACAAAATACATTGACGGTGCAAACATTTGGTTTGAAATAGTATGGTCTCAAATGACTGTAGAATCGACAGGGTATTGGTATTCCGAAAATAGGGTGGTGAATATTGATGAATAATCTTATTGACCGATGGTATCCCGCACCGGGTGGATGATTTTCGAATGGCCCTTTGTCAATCACTGAATCACTCAGCTGTTCAAACTACTCGATGGAATGACGAAGTGTCATCATAGGGTTGGCGTTGGTTTGTTCAAAAACATCACCTTTTGGTTGGAACCACGACTTGACAACCAAGAAATGGCAGGTAAAAATTTCCAAAACGGTGAAATACGTTGGCATCCATGTGTCATTTCCATGTCATTTCCCCAACTTCGAATTCTGGTCGCAGCCTTGGAACCCATCGGAAAGTTTCGGACACGAATCCACCGGCGTGCACGCCCCAGCGGAGGCTGAAGCGAAGCAAGTCGCCACGAGCACGATTCGTAGAGATGGCATGGCAAACACAACTACCTGGAGATTTCCGTCTGTGCAAGTCAAGCTGAAGCGCAAACTGCAGTGCAAATCGGTCAAGAAAATGTTGCATTCAAGGAAATTGGGTTCAATGGTTCAAATTGGATTGTCTGTTCAAGCATGAATGTCAATTTGTTATGTTTGCAAAAAAATGTTTTGCGTTTGGTTTTTTTGGGGGATCATACTCAATGGTCGCAAACATGTTGTGTTTACCCAGTTGGCCATTTTGAAATCACGTTATTTGCCTGTCCAACATAAACACGGACAAAATTAACAAATTCATTGCATTGCAAAAATAACACGTATTTTTTTCATGTGCGTTTTGGACGAAATCAAAAACCACGCGAAACAATATTGCCCAAACAACTGAGTTCTCCAATTTCGGTTGAAAGAACCGGTCTGTGGCTGCACATTTCGCGTGCGCAGGTTCGCGCCAAAAAAAGAAACCATTTTGATTGCGTTTCAGAAGTCTGAAACTCGCACCGTTTTTTTTTGGCGCATCCTGACAAATTTTGAAGATATGCACGTTGGGTGTGACAGGTCCAAGCGACATGCATGCTGCCCCAAAAAAACATAGCTCGTGTTGGTTCGAGGTTTGCAAGTCACCCCGACTTTTACAAAATTGTGTGGTTTGGGTCGTAATGTTAAAATTAGTTAAAATTCGAAATTGCCAAAACGCACGATGGGTTGGTTTTTTCTTACAGGTGGACATCGATTCGCATGACGCCCTGATTCGGGGCCATTTCTCGTGGTGTACCTTTCGAAATCCGGAAACCATATTGGAACAGTGATGTCACTTGCAAGTGCAGTTGCTCATCATTTCAAATCATTTCACTCTTTTTGACACCTGGGGTGTCGCCAAATGATCCACCGTACGGTGTGGTTAGGTTGATGTGAGATGGGTGGTCTGTGGGTGGGTCTTTTGACCACATCAACTTGTCATATTTTTATGACTTTCCACCTCACGCCACGCTTGAAGAAGAAAAACTGCACACAACTATGATTAGTCTTCGCTGTGCCAACAGCATTCGATCTTCTTCGAAAAGTTTCATCGCGATGTCACTTGCAAGTACAGCTGCTGATCATTTCATTTTTTTGAAAGCTGGGGCGTCGCCAAATGATCCACCTCCCCTTTTTTCTTTTTCATTTCCTTCGCCCCATCAACTTCACCGATAAAGCGTTGGATGTGGTCAGCAGCTTTGTTCGAGTCATCTGAGCCATCTTCCAGAAAAGGGCGCAGCTGAAAACGTGAGGGAAAATCTGCTATGTTTGCTTCTGTAGGCACTCTTGCAAACCATGCGCTTGTATTGTTAGCAATTTCTATCTGAAGATGCATTTTCATCACTGTTCCAGCTGCCAGCCCACGTCCCACACCAGGTATATGAGAGCATGCCTCAAACTGTCGTTGTCCGTGTAAAGCACTGGATATGAAGCTCTGAGGTATTCATTCCAAACATCCAAGACAAGCCGCGAGAAACTCAAGTTCACAAATTATAATACCTTTGTCATTTATACCAAATATGCCACACATATCACAGCCCAGCTTCAATGAAAGCCAAGCCCTGCAACGGCCTTCTGCATCCACAAGCACTGCGCCAAGGCCTCCACTTTTGGCCTCCTTGTCATAGGCTGCATCTGTAAGGACCAACCATTCAGTGAAAGAACCAGCATCAACGGTCTTGCAACCAACAGACTCCAGTCGCACCACCATCAAACGCAAAAGCATAGCCAGCTCGTCATCCAACTTTGAAATTGACCCATAGGCATGGTCAATGAAGCGTTTCAAGATTAGCGATCCCAAACGGCCATGCAAAAAACCATCTGCAAAGCCAAGCCTGCCACGCAACTTAAGGGTGTCATGTCTGTTCAAGTTACCAAGTTCCAAGAGATTTTGTAACTGTTGTACTAGGTCAGCCACCCGAGCCTCTGTGTTGCATGTTTCCAAAATGCCGGGGTCAGACATGCTCAAGTTGAAAGCAACCCCCAGTGCGCAGCACAGTTCAGAGAAGGCAGTGGCCTTCTTACCATCTGTAGCAAAGTCCCAATCTGTAAAAAGAAAAATTAGCTCCATAGCCATACAGTTCTTGGATGACTTTTTTAGACATTCGTTGTTTGCAAGGATGAGGTCATCATAGAAGTTCGTTGTGATGAGATGAGCTCCACGACAAGCAATGCAATGTATCATCCGGGCCAAGTGGAGGAAGTTGAAGACACTGTGAGTTGCACCAAAGGGCAAGGTGCGGGACCTGTACACCTCAACCTCATCCGTCTCATGGTTCTAGATGCAAAGTACCCAAACTTCAAGTGATCATCTCTGATCGGCACTTGGCGGTATGCACTCTTCAAATCATATGTTTTGGCCGCCAGTGACATGTCCCAACCAAGCGCAAAGTACGCTTGCACTGCAGCAATGAAAGTGTCAACCACATGTAGGTCCAACATGGTGTGAATTGTGCAGCTGTCGTTCACACCAGAAACAGAGTAATCGTCAATCATACAAATCTTTGACCCTTGCAGCAAAAGAAATCTACGGGAAATTGTGGCCCCGTATTCCAAACTATCCAAACTCCACGGGCCATCGGCACAACCACGAGATATTTCATCCCGCGTCTCTTTCAGGACCACTTCATCCAGTTCTTTGCCGGAGCTCTTTGTCATCCGCATGACAAGTTTGTCGCGCTTCTCCGCACAGGACTCAAGTTGTTGCACGGTAGTTATACAAGGCTTGAAGGACGGCTGAAACATTGAAGATGCATCTATCTCTCCAGCAAGAGTTGAACTGTTGAACGCTTCTCCAAAAGTTGCAAAACATCTGTATCCTCAAATCCCAGGCTCTCCAAGATTTCCTTGGTGAGTTTCAAGCGCTTCTTTGTTGTGGAGGGATGTCGGTCCCTCGCCGCTTCTTTTCAGCAACATCCAACTCAGCCGCCCGCCTGAGCCACCTTCGACACCAATCCAGCCTGTGTTTGGCCACTTCTTCGAAGCTATGGTTGACTTGGAAGTCAATTGCATTCTGTATATCTTCCGGCACCTGCGTGCAGAAATTGGCAGGATGTCCCAGTTCTGCCGCTTTGGAAACAAAGTTGTTGCATGACCAAGACAATCCAAAAGCGACCTTGGAGCACGCATCACCAACTTGCATACCTCCCTGTAAAGAAAGCGGTGATGTAGTTGCAGTCGCAGTCCTACACAAGAAACGTACATGTGAAGGAATTGCGGCATGCTCACCAGTTTTTGTATAAACGTCGAAAAGTTTTGCTGTCTTGCTATGCAGAGCAAGTTGAATATCTGAAGCACGCTCAACGTAGAAAACTCCAACTGCAAAGGACTCAGGAATCAGTGCGGGAAGTCTGTTCTTCCCAGGTTGATTGAAGGCTGCAATGCGAGTTGTTTGCATTTCAAAAGGCTTGTTGTCCTTGACATCAAACAATCAAGGCATCTGGCATCAGTGTTATGCCCTGTCGCCTGTCGCTGCAGTTGGCGCAAAATGTATTGAACCACCACAATACAGAAACGTCTTGGGTACTTAGCTTCCAAACTTGTAACAAACACCTCTTGTCCAGCACATCTTTGGTTTTGCCCCACGCTTAGTACTGATCATTGTCACACGCGATTCATTTCCTCTATAGAATGAAAGTTTGCAACAAACCGCGTCCATTTCAGCCGCATTCCTCCCATCATACACATCTGTGAGTCAGAGTGGAACAGCTTCACAAACTGTTGCAGTTCCTCAAAGGGCTTCGTTAGCCAGAAAAGGCTATTTGTCGGGTTCTCCATGGTCAGCAAGATTCCACGGAGTGGGTGAAATTGAAACAAAGTTCAGGACTCAATGTACATTACATTTGCCAAATCCACACGCTGACATTCGGCTAGAATAAGATTTGGGAGTCCCATCAGAAATCCCGCGGTCTTGTGTCCCCTTGTCTGCCTGTGTTGGCTGGTGTGTCCGCCTTCCCGAGGTCTTGTTTCCCCTTGGGTGGTGTGTCCGCCTCCCCGATGTCTTGTCTCCACTTGTCTTCCATTTTCTTATTGTCCCCCTAATTGTCTTCCATTGTCTCCCTTCTTGTCTCCCGGTTTCCCCTTGTCGCCGGTTGTGTGCCATTGTTTCCCATTGTCTCCCACATGTGTGCCTGTGCTGGATGGTGTGTCCGCCTTCCGAGGTCTTGTCTCCCCATTGTCTCCCCATTGTCTCCCATTGTCTCCCCGCATTGGTGCCTGTGTTGGATGGTGTCTCCGCCTTGGATCATATCCGCCTTCAAGAGGCCTTGTCCCCCATTGTCTCCCCACACGTGTGCCTGTGTTGGATGTTGTGCCCGCCTTCCCGAGGTCTTGTCTCCGTTTGTCTCCCATTGTCTCCCCACATGTGTGCCTGTGTTGGATGGTGCGTCCGCCTTCCCGAGGTCTTGTCTCCCATTGTCTCCCTTCTTGTTTCCCTGTGTTGGATGGTGTGTCCGCCTTCCGAGGTTTTGTCTCCCTTGTCTCCCAGCTTGCTTCCCAGCTTGTCTTCCTTCTTGTCTCCCAGCTTGTCTCCCAACTTGTCTTTCTTCTTGTTTCCCTTTGTGGTGGGTGGTCTGATTTTGCATTTTTTTCAAACAGCGTACTGTTAGGGGTAGGCTTTCTTAAGGTGTCCGCCTTGGTGTTGGATGGTGTGTCCGCCTTCCCGAGGTCTTGTCTCCTATCTTGTCTCCCAGCTGGTCTCTCTTCTTGTTTCCCTTTGTGGCGGGTGGTTTTGCATTTTTTCTCAAACAGTGTACGGTTAGGGGTTCTTAATGCTTTCTCATGTCATGTGTTTGACCCTGTTCCTCAAAAACACGTCTTGAATCCACCCACTGTTTGGGGTCTACGGTGGTGTAGTTTGTCTTCGATATCCTTGATCCCAAGAACCGAGCTCCTACATTACTGGCTTAAATCGGATCTTTTAGTTTGGGCTTATAGAGCCCCAGTTTGTGGCTTATGTTCCAGAGCAAGGCAGATTCGAAACGGTGGCACCATCCAACACAGGCACACATGTGGGGAGAAAAGGGGAGAAGCAAGATGAGTCAGCTACGTGGAACATGAAACCTTGTTTTAGAAGATTCAAAAATCCAAATCTACAACCACAGTTGAGGTCTCAGAATGAGGTCTCAGAACACCAAAACAAAGCGCTGCCGCCGAAGCTCTTTTCTGCACGTCCCAGCGTCCCACGGACCCATTTTTGGGTCCGCAAATTGTGCACCGCCGCTGTTTACAAATAGAAGACCGGACCCATTTCTGGGTCCACCAGACGGCCCTGATTTTGGGTCCGCGCGTTGTGTCCAAGAATTACCTTTGTTTCATGTTACCCTTCCAACAAAGCAGCCGCCGCCAAGCTGAGAAACTTCGCAAAGGCGACAGCAAGGGTAGAAGCCATTTAATTTGAATGCAAGATCACGCAAGCTGAAAAAAGTTTTCTTCCAACAACCGATGCCTTTATATACAACCCCAACGAAAATGGTCTATTCTTTCCCCAAGCTGCACAACAATTACACCACTAGTCACTAGTCGTGTTCGTGCGCGTCGTTGGGGTCGACCTCACCGCGTCGGACGTTTAAACAAAGGTTTTCCACACAAGGAAACAAGCAGCAAGTTTGCATGCACATGCAACGTGCTATCTTGGTCTTCTTTCAGCATGTTCCGTCTTGGCAGCGGCGGCAAAAAACAAAATTCACATCATCCACATTTCAACTGTCTGTCGTCTATTTCTATTGGGGTGAATTAATTCATCTTGGTTAAATTCACCTGTTCTTTCAAAAACATTTCAAACTCATCTCACATTTCACAAATTCCAAAAACATTCGCCTTCACAAACATGTTGTAAAACTTCATGCACCTTCCAGAAAATGCAAAACGCAGTTTGGCAGAAAAAACAGTTCAGTTTGTTGTTACAGTTACAGATGTGTTCAAGTACAAGGGAGGCCCCAACTCCGTCTCCAAAAATCATATCAGTTTCAGGTGCCAAAAACGAACGCAAAACTAGCCCATATACCTGCTTGTCTTGATCATGACAATCTTTCCCTTCCTGTTCTTTTGATGAAAGAGGTCCCACTCCAGACCAAAAAAGCGCTTGACCGAAAAGGGGAAGGACTACCGGTACCCTCTCAGAGTCCACTCAGAAGCTCTTGAGCAGCGACTTCAGCCACATAGCGTTCTCCAAACAACCAGTACAGGCAAGAAGGTGCAAGGAAGCATTTTTTTCCCGTCCAACGCCATATGGCTCTCGCCAGGTCGTTTATCAAGCCGGAAAGCCAGTTGCATTTTGCAAATTCACCGAATTAATGCAGTGGCAACATCATCATCACAACAATGTGCATCAAAAGGAGAACTGAATAGGATCGATACATAATCCATTGAGCTGTCACCGTGCAAAGCAAAAAGAAAACCAACAAAAACAAAAACAACACACAAAAACACAGAAAACACAGAACCCACAACAAAAAACAACAAGACACGACACAAACACGGCACGGTTGGCGATCAGCAGGTCAGTTCATCGGAATTGAAACGTATCAGAATAACATTGTATCACCCATAAGATTGGTACGGCAAACATCAACCAGGCAAGCACAAATCACGAAAAAGCCATACCGCAATCTGTGAGCTTGAGAAGCAACACAGCACGATGCGGAAACCGAGGCTCCCCCCAGCCAGGAGCCTCGAGATCACAAAGTGCAAGCCGCGAGAGCAACGATCTCACAGATTGGCAACAACTTGACACAATCCAAAGGCCAGCAATGACACTGCCATGTCGCAATGGGAAAGTGAAATCAAAAAGGTGAAACGTGGTGCGAACCAGGTGAAACGACAGACGCGGAAACGGCACTCAGAGCCACCTCAGATTCCTCTCAGGTGTGCTTTGTCTATCTTCACCATCACGAAGACACTCTCAATTGTCAGTTGGGTCATCGCAGTGAGTTGAGTCCGGTGGGTTGGCATGTGCTCAATCAAAATGCTCAGCGGAGGTTCTTGAAGGGCAGCTACTGTCAAGGTCCCTTTATCGCAGCCATGTTTTGACCACTTTTTTGGGCCTGTTTTAGGGGCCATGATGAAGCAGGTTTGTTGGCATTCGAGGCGCTCCAAGGCTTACCGAGGCCTGCCCGAGGCACGAGGACAAAGCGAGGCTCACGGGGACTCGAATCTCTTGAGACCATCGCGGAGAATAAGACATAACAGAAATCGGCAGCAAAGCGCCGCCAGCGGTTGCTAAAAGCATCCCAACAGCCGCCAAGCTAGGATGTGCGTTTTCCCACAGCGCGGAGCGTATAGTTGATGAACTTGGACCACTATACCCTGAAAACCGTGGAAATTTGTGGAAAAACATGGCCAGCGTATAGCGTATAGTTGGTTCAATTCGATAAAGAAACCTTACAAAAAAATCTTTCTTAGAATGTGAGCTGACCGGCCAAAATGGATCTCACGCCACAGCGCGGAGCGTTTAGTAGGGTACTAAACCGTCTGGCCCGAACACCAAAATTGTGTTCTCGCCACAGCGCGGTGGGTTTAGTTGGGCTCTTTGTTTGCACGATTGTTTTAGAGATTCAATTTTTTGCGTGACGGGCGCAGCACTTGAGAACCCCGTACGGCCATCTGAAAGGTTGAAGCGCGGCTGGATACTTTTATTTGACGCCTCCACATGGAGCAGTGGAAAGATGGAAGCCGATGGTGCCAAGCACACACTGCCCTGTGGGTAGATCTCCTTCATTGGGGCCCAGATGAAAGATTTCCCTCATTTGCAGAGGAAACCAACAAAGCTATATTTCGTTGCTTGCCCCGTCCATGGAACAAAGCTGAAAAAATTGCAGTAGTGAACTCTTTCACATCAATGATTGCTGTAGCTCCCCTTTTTTCTTCACTGGAAGATCACCGAAAGCCGGTGTGACGCTCGGAGATTTACAGATGCTTCAAAAGCGGCTTGTGGTTCAGATTTACAGTTCCTGTGGAGAATCCCAACATCGGCATTCCTGCAAAGGGGAATCGTCGATGTTTGCGCTTCCAGACTCCAGACTTGCAGTTGCAAATCCAAGATGAGGATTTTAACTGATAGCCATCAAAAAGAAATTTTGCCTGAGGTCACATCCTCAAATTGGAACTCACTTCTTAGTTGCAATAGCATCAACACACCCTCAACATTGACAATGGGGTCGCAGGGGTTCAGTTTGTGGTTGGCCCTTGTGGGGGCCATGCAAGGAAAGATGGCCGTACGGGGTTCTCAAGGGCTGCGCCTGCCACGCTTCAATGTTTAAGATGGCCATACTGGGTTCTCAAGCGCAGCGCCTGCCGCGCGTCAACCTTTAAGATGGCCGTACTGTGTTCTCAAGCGCCGCACCTGCCGCACTTCAACCTTTACGATGGCCGCACGGAGTTCTCAAGCGCTGCACCTGCCGCGCTTCAACTTTGAAGATGGCCGTACAGGGTTCTCAAGCGCGGCGCCTGCCGCGCTTCAACCTTTAAGATGGCCGTACGGGGTTCTCAAGTGCTGCGCCTGTCACGCAAACAAATGGAATTTGTAGAATAATCGTACAAACAAAAGAGCCCAACTAAACCCACCGCGCTGTGGCGAGAACACAATTTTGTTGTTGCGGGCCAGACGGTTTAGTACCCTACTAAACGCTCCGCGCTGTGGCGTGAGATCCATTTTGGCCGGTCAGCTCACATTCTAAGAAAGATTTTTTTTAGTAAGGTCTTTTTATCGAATTGAACCAACTATACGCTATACGCTGGCCATGTTTTTCCGCAAATTTCCACGGTTTTCAGGGTATAGTAGTCCAAGTTCAATCAACTATACGCTCCGCGCTGTGGGAAAACGCACATCCTGGCTTGGCGGCGGTGCCTGCCACATGTTGACGTCCTCAGCGGCGGTTTCTTCCACAGTAGCTCCTGCCATGCGTGCCTCGCAGGCCTCGGTAAGTCTTGGAGCGCCTCGAATGCCAACAAACCTGCTTCATTATGGCTCCCAAAACAGGATCCAAAAAACCAGTAGAAACATGGCGGCCAGAAAGGGACCTCGACTGTACAAGAAACAAAGTGGGACGCAGAGAGAGAAAAAGCATGTATTAACACTTACGCTCATGCTAGTGCGTCGCAAATCTGCTTGCAAAACCTCTGCGGGCAGCAGCAAAATTCTCCGATGGCTGACCCCACTTTTGGGTCCAAATCTGGACCCCAAAACGGGGCCCAAACAAAGACCTAAAAGAAGGAATGAAAATGAAAATGAAAATGTGTAATGAAAAAGTGCTGACCCACCTCCCTCAAGCAGTGCAGCCAGTAGCACAGGCAGCCATAGGCACCCCAGTGCTGGAACGCCCGTGCAGTTCCAGTAATCGCACGGGCACCGTGGGGTGCTCACGGTTGCCACACACAAAGCGTCACCACCGTGCAATACAAGTGCTGTCACCATGATGGGGTCCCCATGGTTGACTTGTGCTGAGTTGACTTAGGGCAGCCCCTTTACCTTAGGCTGCTGACTTTGTAGCATATGCTAGCCTGAGTAATTAGGAGGTGGGAGGAAAGCGGAGGGGGGCCTTCGTAACTAGCTAACGGGTCCAGTGTGTGTCGCATAGTAACCGGTAGTCGTAAAACTTTGATACACAAAGTTAGATCGCGAAAACCGCTTTCAAACCTCTCGTGCACAAAGTAAACCCAAACCAAAACACAAACAAACGGTGATCGTTTCGCGTTTCTGCTGTGTCGACTCTCCCAGGCCGTCTCACGGCGACACACACACCCTTTTCGAGCTCGCGGGTCTTGAGCCAACGTTTACGTTGGGTCATAGCAGTTCCAAAAACGATTCTACAAATCTAGACACGTGCAAAAACAAGCTTCTCCGTTCCTAAAAACCTAAGATTGGTTTCGTGCAGTTTGGTTCTCGTGTGAAATAACCTACAACGTGCAGAAAACCTAAAAACGGCTAACTACAAACGAAAAATGGCAACTCCGTCACAACTCTTTGTGACGGAATGAGATGAGATCGATTAACTACATCACAATCACCTGCTAACTACAAAACAAAGTCCAAACTACGCAAGTCCACAAACTACAACTACAAAGCAACTAACAACTACCTAAGTTCAAGCACAAGATCGCTACGCTAGCTATACATAGGATGATTTTTCACACCCCCTTTCGAACTTGTGCGACTCAAATCCAAAACGAATTCAGTCACTCGGCCTTGACATTCCCCATGCCATAGCAGATAGGGCATGCTAACAGCGTCATCTGCTTTGACTTCTCCGTTGTACGGCAACCTGAACAGTGATACTTCGATCCTGTTGAAGTCACAACCAACAAGGGTCCAGTCTCCGGTTGGCAAACCTGGCAATTGTCTCGGCATCGAATATGTCCATTTGGACCAGCGGCGGCAATCAAAACCTTGCACTTCTCATTGCAGTGATACATCTCTCGGCAAAAACTCCAATAGATACGAGTACTTGGGCCTTCACCGTCAGAATCACAAGACAAAGCTGTAGAACTCCTCATAGCTGTACCTGAATTTCTTGCAGTTGTATTGCGGCTTTTGCAACATTTCGTAATGCAGTAAGCTGAAAGAATACCCGATAGAAAACCCAGTGTATATACAAAGAATAAGAGCCAGTAGAGCTCTTCCATCTCTCCAGTGGCCATGGCTTGCGCGACCTGCCCACACACACACAAATGGCTGCGGAAATCCAATCAAGCTCAAGCTGAAATCCATTCCAAGCAGTCCACAAACATTCCAAAGACAGTCCATCAAGGAAAGTCCAAAAACAATCCAAGAAAGTCCAAAGATCATCCTCTCGATGTCTTCTAAAGACTTCTGCAACTACGAAAGTCCAAAGATCATCCTCTCGATGTCTTCTAAAGACTTCTGCGACCAAGAAAGTCCAAAGATCATCCTCTCGATGTCTTCTAAAGACTTCTGCAACTCTTGCAATTCAAATTGGATTCAGAACTATACCATGCAATCGTCAGACCTCAAAGTCTCGATAATTAGATCCGACTACCCAAGCAACGCACAGGGCAACGATCAAAGAGAGTTTTCAGCCTCATGTCTTAGACATTTAAAGACCTTTCTCTATCCAGATGACTTCACAAGTCGTTCAAGTTATCTAAACTCTCACAAGTCCACTCTCGCAGCAGACTCTTCATTTTTCCTCAGGGAAGATCAGGCGATAAAATCAGCGTAGCTTCGACGCCATCGATCACCTGAGGGCAAGTAATGCGAGCATTCGCACAAAGAATCTGGCAAACTTCCTGGAGTATTTTTCCGACAACTGAAAGTCAGAAAAATTGAATGATGCGTGGAAATCACAAGCACAATGAAAACGCTTCTCAAGACGTTGACTAAGCTCCTCAGAACTTGACATGATCCTGAACGCTTTCTTGATGGGTAATCCTGGCAGTCCTTCAATTCCCATTGCACAAGCATGGACAACAGACCTGAATGGAATTCTGGCCTGAACAAAGGCTTGCAGCTTCGGATGAGTCCAATACCTGTTGGAATTTGGCAATTCAAAAGACATAGACAACTCGGGATGTCTTTCTACTAACCGATCCAACAACTTTTCACAAGCGGCTAGAAGTTCGAAAAACTTTCGCTCATGCTCTGGGACTCTTTTCCCACCCGAAAAATTCTGCAATGGAGATCCACCTGTGCACGGCAATGACATGTGAACGTGACAGAACAAATGCACCTCTCCCAGCTCTCGATCAGAGGCTGATCTGGTCATCTTCAAGTCCTCCATCACCTGGTTCACAAGATCTGCAACATGATTCTGTGTAGCTATCTTCTCAAGATTTCCATGAACTCCAACATAACAAGCACGGCTCTCAGCGCATGCAGCTGACAAGACACTGGCTCTGCTGCAGGCTAGCTCAACAAAAAGACCTACCCCCCTTTCACTCTTGAAATGGGTCACATCAGCTTCTGAAGAACTCGAACCTGAAATTGCAGACAAAACACTGGCCGTTGCTCCAACTCGAGCAGCTGCATTCGCAGTTGCTGCTGACGCTGTTGACGATGTCAACAACCTGAACAACCTCCGATTCGCTCGCATCGGAAGCTCTCCACTGCCATGACATGCTATGCAGGCTTCCATACGACGCTGGGGCGGTCTCCCTGATGTCTCAGAAGGCTCTGGCGGGGCCTCACTGGCCGGTGCCTTTGCAACTGGGGCTCTTGAAATCATAGACATACTGTACCCCGATGAAGGGGCAATTGTCTCAGCTTCCAGTGCTCCTCCTGGGCCAACTCTGAATGGCCTATGGGGCAACTCACCCTCAAGCGACGCTGCTTTCGCTTCAGGGCTCTTCGGAGTAACCAAATCCACAGTTGGTGCTGCCTTTGCACCTGGGCTCGCCTTAGGCGATGTGGGCTCTCCAGCTTTCGCCTTTGGAGGCGTCTTGGGTGGCGTCTTTGGCGCACTTGAAACTCTTCTTGGAGCTGGCGGTGGCGGTGGTACCTGAGGTGGCGCCGGGGGCGCTGGCGGTGGTGGTAGTGGGCCCTGGGCTGGAGAAGGCTTCGCTGGAGGGGCCTTCCCAGAGATGGGTGGTGCCGGTGGTTGCTGTGGCCCTTGCGGAACCCACCCCTTCGGCGGGTGTGCAGGCGGCTTCGGACCCATCGCCACTGCCGCATTGCTGCTGGCCGGAAACTGGCCGCTTCTCTTCGGTGGCGTCTGAGGGGGACCCATCCCAGTCCTCTGACGGGCTCTTGGAGGGCTACCTGCGGCTGCTGGGGCCTCCTCGGACCAACCGTGGCCTCTCAGCCTCTTGTTGTGCATTCGTAGTGACTCCTGGGTCAATCCAACCTGTGAAATTGAATCACCCGGGGCAACCTCATCGCCCACAGTGGAGTCTGGCTGGTGCTGTCCTCTTGGCGTCAAAGTCACACGCCCATGAGTAAGGCTCACCCTTCGCTCCATCTCAGGGCACTGAGAGATAATGTGGCCTCTCTGACCACAATGGCCACACTTCAGACCCTTCGGATTCTTCCAGCTGAATCCACTGAAAGACCTCACAAAGGCGGGTCCTTTGTCTTCCTCAGATTTCGGGTTCCTTGTTTCGATCTGCAACTCCTCTCTCCTGTTTGACTGAGGGTTGTACATCCTTCGGATGACCCTACTCTGACCTGGCAGTCTCGGCCCTGTCACAACCTCATACGTAGGTGTTGGCCTCGACTCCTCTTCTCTCCTCTGTGCAGCGAAGAATGCAAGTGCCTCCTTCTGCCTGTTCTTCCAAGCCTGACGCTTGGCCTTACGACGACCAGCCTCGCGTCGCCTCTTCAGCAAACCAGTGGCCTCCCAGGCCTCTTTCTTCACCTGAATCACAAAACGACCAGGCTTCCTGGGCATCTTCTTCACAGCAGGTTCACGTCCAGGGGCTTTAGACCTTCCTGACGGTCCAGCTTTCTCCACAGGTCTGCCTCGAGTAGGCATGGCTTTCTCCTTGGGTCTCGGCGGCTGAGCTTTCTTTGGAGTGACCTCCACAACGTCCTCAGCCTCGGCAACTACAGCCTCTGCTGCACCTGGTACCGCTTCAGTAGCGGCAGGGGGAGCTGCAGCCTCTGCTGCCTTCGGCACTGCCACAACCTCTTCAGCAGCTGACACCACTGCCTCTGCAGATGTCACCGCAACAGTCGCAGTATTGGCTTCACCACCTATGATGGTAACCGTATCATCAGACTCTGGTGCCGCACCGACACCTTCAGCTGTTGGATGCCCAAGGAGCGCATGGCTGTCCGGCGCTCTGGGCTCTTCTCGTTCTGCAGGGATACGTCCAGCCATAGCGGAACCGATTCCCTCGCCTTGAAACCTTTCGCAAACAGCTACAAGTGCATTGATCATCTGAGTGCATGAACGTGGAAATGGCGACAATTCACAAGTTGTTGAAATTGCAGGTTCTTCACAAATCAACTCTCCACAAAACATGCAGTTTCTGGTTGAAAACGCACACAAAATACCTGAAAAACTGTTGTCGCAGACTTCAAAATCGAGCAAACAGTCCAAAAGAATACCTTCAAACGACGAAAAACCAAGTATCTCCATGTACTGCAACGCTTTGATCGTCGGCAAACATTTGGTAAAATGGTCAGCGACGTTTCCAGTTCCTCGGACATGCCCAATTTGCAAAATCTCTTTTGCCAAAAGTTCTCTCAACCAGTTCACTTTGATGTCGATATGTCTTGACCTACGCTGGAGGTCGGAACCTTCCTAAAGCATCTTCCCACTCAGGGAGTCGGTCCACAAGAGGATCGGACAGACAAAATCCAAACTGTCGTCCTCGGATGAAGACGGTGGATATACCTGAATGCGACGCAGGACAAAACTCAAACTTCTCAGCAAACCAATGGCTTCTTGGACAGCTGCCTGAACGGCAACGAGCTCTGCCTCGCATGAACTCAACGTCACAGATGCCTGATGTCGAGAGAAACACTTCAAAACAACACATCGGAAAACAATAACACATTCAGTGATGCTTCTCCTCTGAGTAGCTTGCATAGGGGCAAATCCAGCATCACTATAAACTTCCAGACCGATGTCCTTCTCAGAAAGGTCCTCAAGTCCAGGTGAGGGAAATTTCTGGGACATCTTCATGTGCAACAACATAAATCGAAGCACGGCTCGCAGAGCTTTCTCATGGCCTGGCTTTGGACAAGATTGTCCAGTCGACAGCATTGCAATCAGGATCAAGATATCCTGTCGGGTCTGTGCCAGCCATGACAAACGTCCAAGAACTCTCCTGAACTTGGAGTGCGCCTCAGCGCTGATAGGCTCTTCTTGCAGTGTCTGCTCCAAAAATGGACGAAGATCAGGAAATGCAGTGGAACCTTTGGAGATTCCATACTCCTCGAACGCACTGTTCAGGTAATCCTGGTCGACAAACAACTGCAAACCTGAGCTTCCCTTCTCTCGGAGGATGGTACGGCCTAGAAACTTCAATGAACCACCAGACATGGTCACTCGGCCAGTCTCTCGGATCTTGACCTGCTTCTCAAGAGCTTCAAACAGAACACGATACGCAGCCTCGCTGGGCGTGGCAACCAACAGGTCATCAACATAACAGATGACAAGGATGGGGGCACCCCGTACCATCCCACCGTACAAGCATGGCTCCACAAGTCCAGATCGGATGCCAACGCTTTTGACAATCCCATCAAAGAACAGAACCCAAGTCAAACTTGCGATACGAAGTCCATTCAAACCCTTGTAAGCCTCAAGAAAAACCGGTTCATTGTCAAGTGTGCTGATTGATGATGGAAGCCGGACACAAACCTTCACAGTGAGCGGTGAATTCATGAACGCCTGACTGACGTCAATCGCATAAAGGTTGAAACCTTTTCCACCAGTCCACATACCCGTTGCCGCTCCCAACAGAAGTCGTAGCGACTCAATCGAGGGTGTGGGGGAAGAAATACCTTCCTGCCTGGCGGTCTTCTGACCTTTAGCGAAATCTTTCACGACTATCCGAGCACGAACTCCTTCGTCGGCTTCAGGCTTACTGTTCGTAACCCACCTGCAGGAGATAACTTTGATGTTGTGCTTCTTGCAAAACTGCAAGGCTTCCTTCTCCTTCATGATACGACCTGCATTCACATGAGTCAATCCCTTGAGCTCTTTGACCATCGCAAGGAAAGTTCCTTGGGGGTCCAGTTCTTCAAGAGTGGTATCCGAAACAGCTCCTGTTGGCTTCCACAATCGAACCTTGGATCCACATAGCTCAACAACTTCAGAGTCATGAGCTCCACCTGAAAAACTGATAGACTCAACAGAGAACCGCTCCTCGGAGAGCAGATCGGGAGAAGTCAACCATCCAATCCTGACTCTCTCAGAGCAAAGACTCACATCGATCATCGGGATCGTCTGTGGCTGTTCAACTTCCATCTCAACATCTTCGGATTGAAATTCTGGAGCGTCTCGCTCCCAAAAGGATGCAGCCTCAGCTGGTGCAGAACTCGCCTCAAGTGGTAAGTCCATGTCCACATCGGCAAGATCAGCATGTTCGGGACCCAGAGATGGTGAGTAGGGGACGTCTCCACCTTCACCTGCTTGCTCCAAAGCTTGCTCCACATCCTCAAGCGACGGCTTGATAGGAGTAGACAAGAACTCACCTTGCCTCTTGCGGCACTCAGCCGAATGGCGGGTGCCAGGAGCATTCATACCTGATTCACAACTCGGACAGTGCCTTGTAGGCAACATTCCAGATGGCAAACCTGGAATCTTTGGTAGTGGCTGTGATGGTACTGGTACCGCCACTTCTTGGTCATTGGGCTCGGCAAGTGGGAGTTGTTTCTCAGGCACAACGGCTTCTTTGGATCTCTGGTTCCGAAGCCATGTCCAATAGCGCTCACAGCACTTCTTGGAGTGTCGACCTTGACGAGTAGCACAAGAACTACAACCTTCGGTCCGTCCATGGGCATCAATCCAATGCCGTGGAGGTTGCACCTTGTCGGGCAGACGTGCAAAGTCCTCTGGAACGATCTCAATCGGTTCCTGGTCCAAAATGGCGGGTGCAGGTCCAGCAGAGTCCACTGCACGCAAGAACCTTCCAACCAATTCCAGAGGATACACAATTGGAAAAACGAGCTTCAGGCTCTTCGCTTGGAAAAATTTCAGTTCACCTTCAATTGACGCAACTACAAAGTGTGCAAACGAGTTCCTCACAGGATACAGGTATCCAGCAGTCACGAACCTTCCGATGCTGTTCACACTGTCAGGTGTCTCCGCAAGAACCCTAGAACAGAACATCGCTGTGACAGCATTCTTCTGATCAACCTGGTTTCTCAGGACCTCTCGTCCACTCAATCCTGTGCCATCCAACTTCGAATGCAAGTTGTGCATCGCAATCACGTACCTTGAACTGGCTTCCCAGCCAACCAAACTGTTGACCACGTCAACACCTGCTTTCCCCAATTCGAGTCTCAGTACCGCAAGACCTTCTTTCAGCTCACGGACTCCACGCTCCACTGAACCAACAGTATCATGGTTCTGGGGACCTGCTTTGCTGACGGTAAATTCTCTCGGAATACCAGCTCTTCTCAACGTCGTCCCGAGTTCATCGGACGCATCTGACCTGAAATCAATCGGCTTTGGATCTCCAGACAACAGTCCAAACTCTGCCAAGATCTGGCGGACATGTTGGCCGGTGGTGTCAAGACTCTCGCTCACAGCGCAGACACCCAACAAACCACTGAAAAAGTGACGAAACAACAAAAACTTGTACTGCGATCCAACTGTTCCCAAGAACATGAAGTCAACCTGTACCTCAAGCAAGCGCTCTTTCAAATCTCGCCTGGGTGCTCTGGAAACACCACGGCCCTGTTGACATTCCAAACAATGAGGGTCATACGGATAATGGCCTCTCAAGATGTGTTGACGCAGTCTCTCCTGGGTTGACAACTCAACCGCACCTACCATACCAACAGTCAAGCCTTGCCCGGTCCTCACTGACTCCATTGGCACATCAACTTCCATCGGCATGTAGGTATCCTTCACAGCAGGAACCTGAGATGTTGTCTTCTTGGCTCTCAGCCAGGGACATCCTCCCCACAACACCACATCAGTAATCACGGTATTCGACTCTTCATGCCAAAGATAGGTTTCACCTGGCGACTGAACAACTGTCCATCCACGCTTCACAAGCTGGGTTGTGCTCACAATGTTGTGGCTGGTGGAGCCTACGCAGCACTTCAAACGAAAGTTCTGAGACTTCTTGGAACCAGATCCCGTCTCAAACGCAACTGTCACCTGAACTTCACCTCTCATGGTGACTGCAGACCCATTGGCTGCATAGTAGGTGTCCATCACCTGCTCTTCTGCGCTGCACTTGTAGTAGGCCTTGAACTGCTCAGACAACACTGAGACAGCTGCTCCACTGTCAATCAACCACCATCGCCACTCATCACCCGAATGTTCAACTGAAGAAATCAATGGCATCAGCACCTCACCTTGTGCTGGAGCAGCTTCCTGCCCATTCTCCTCTGCCAACTCGTGCATCTTTCCCTTACCTTTGCTCTTTCCAGCTTTCGGCTGGGGCTTCTTTTGCTGCTTTCCCTTGTCACCTTTGGGCTTGTCAGGACATATTGTGCCCCAATGTGACCAAACTTCGAGCAATGAAAACACTTCACCTTGCTCAGATCGGCCTTGCATTGCTTGGCCATATGGCCTCGCCTCCCACACAGATGACACTTCATCGTGCTCTTGGGACTTCCCTTTCCTTTGGCAACAGTAGCACTGATCCAAACCTGTGCATCTTCGTCCCATTCCCATTGATCATCAGGATCTTCTTCCTGGGCATACTCAGAGTTGTCATAACCTTCCTGATCGTATCCCCACCACTCTTCAGCGGTCTCAGCACTTTCAAGTGCATGCACACCTCGTGCACCTGATGAAGATGGGCCACTCAACTCAGCAAACATGCGTTGCTGCGTCTCAAAACGCAACGCAGCAGTGCGAAGGTCGGTGTATGCATCACCTGCTGCATGTAACGTGGTGTACGAACGAACATCATGTGGCAGCGAACGTAAAAGCATGATGGTCAGATCACTTGTTTGCACCTCAAGTCCAACTCTGGACACAGTTGCAGGTAGAGTTTCAATCATCTTGCGAAACCTTGACAGTCCGACGTCAATCTGGCGGATGATGTCACTAACCTGAGTAACACCAGCAGACGCTTTAAACGTCTTTGCCAAAAACTCAGTGCGAAAGAAAGACGCTTCTGCCCTTGAACGCAAAGAAAACTCTCTTGCCAACAAACGCAAACCTTCAAAACCACTCGTACCTCTAGTTGCCAAGAACGCTCCATCAACACCAACTCCTTCAACATAAGCTTGCAGCATGGTGTTCCCCCTTGGGAAATCCTTGAACGTCTGGATGAGGAGGATGAGGATTGCAAGAAGACGCGCACTGCGGGTCTGTTGAGCGGGCTTCAGCACAGACATATGAATCTCCTGTTCCCAACCAATGCACTGGGCAATCTCCCAGGCAAAGATGTCACTTCCTAAGGAAACCCAAGCACGTAAAGCCTGAACCCAGTCCGAAAATCCAAGGACTTCATCTGCACGGGTTCTCCAATTCCTGAAATCCACAGTGGGCATAGGAGGTAACCATTTCTCAGATTTACTAAAGATGTCACGACCATCTCTCTCGTCATCTTGATTCGGATTTCTCTCCCCCCTCTGGGGTGTCACTTGTTTTTTTTCCTCGAGTGTGGCCGATGTCGCGCTAATGGCTCGGTCCTTACATGAGAGTAAGCAGCAAAAACTCTGTACAAGGACGCAAAGTCCTTGAAATCAGCAAATCGATTGAAGCAAAACAAAGAAACAACAACCACACAGAAAGCGACGACCCGCAAATCCCCCAGCCAGACTTGCGTTTCGCCAGCGGAAAAAGCGAAGCAAAAAGCAGGAAAACACCAAAGCACAAAAACGGGGCCAGAGCCCAAACGAAAACACCCACAGAATCGATTTGCACTTGGAAGCAGTGGAAAATCCACTGCATCCCTATCAAAAGCATGCAAACAAAAACGAATTATGTGTCGCAGCTGCCCAGGCAGACATGAAGACTCAGCTCGGAGGTTAACCCTAGCATGAGCCTAGCTGTACACGAAAGCAGACTACTACGAAATCTCTCTCAGAGTCCTCTCAGGTCAGCTCGTAATGGGCCTTCATGAACGTAATAGTCATCCTCTTGACTGTCAGCTGCGATCACAAATCCAATGGTCAAAGAAATCAGAACCCCCCTTGAAGGGGGGGCCAGCAATGACAATGAGGAAGCAAAGAAGGCCAGGGAGCGGCTTCCAAACATGCCATCACCGACAACAAATCAAACGGGGGAGCATGCCCCTAGTTTCATAGGGGAGATGCAGCCATCCGTTGTATGGTCACAGTCAGCGGCTTACTTGGCAGTATCCGCAAAGCTGAGCAACATGCAGAAAACGCTTGAGTGCAAAAACTGTCATTGCATTTGCCACAGTACCAGTGCTGTCGCAGTGTAGCGTTCAAGAAAGCAGGTTCGCAAGGAATACAAACTACAGAACTGTTCAGGACATTTCAGGATGTCATCGTTCCTGAAGGACCCGCAGTGCGTTGCAGTACGTACCAGAAAGCATTGTAGCATTGTAGCAAAACCACGGCTGAATTGCCACTCACCCAGAGAGTAGACAGGCTGCAGAGTTACCACATCTTGTTGTCCAATGACGAACCATGTTGGCAGTCTTGTGCTGCTCGCGGGCGCCCCAGGCTGTCCTACAGGGAGAAACACCGGAAAGCACCGGTGAAGCTCGCTGCAGCACAGGCTGGTCCATGGCATCGGCCGGCTAACTACCGCCCCCCTCAGTTGAATTCAGCAACCGATAGAGAGTACCCAGCCAGAGGACATACCAGGGGAACCCAAAACGACCAAACGAATTAAGGCAAAAACGCAATCAGCCCCTCAGAGAGAAAAAATTGAGCCAGCACGCAAGGCCAAAGAAGGACGGCCTTTACGGGCAGAGGCAAAACGGCTGTCCTGAGTCACCTTAGCGGGTCACAAAAGTGCAGTGTCAGTGTCTCTCATTCAGTGTAAAAACCAACAAACAATACTCACCAGAAAACAAACTTTCGTACAATCAACCGATTCTCCATTCATTTGTGCCTGAGTAAGACCCCAATGCACCTGCCACGTCTATGGACAGATGCACCAGTGGCCAAGAGTAAGAGCGAGGGAGAGCAGCAAAGCAGAGGGAGCAGAGGAAGCACACAAGGCCCAAAAAAGACACAACCAGAGAAGCGGAAGAAACGGAAAAACCACCTAAAGAACAACAGGACACAGGGACCAAGCGGCAACCAAAGGAGGGGGCGCCGGGAAGGCAGAGGAGGACAGGGCGGAGAAGGCTGCACACATCACATTAGAATAGCAACAGTGCAGCTTAGCGGAGTCTAAGATGTGCCTGGATCATCATCACGGTGAATACCTTAGTATGGCCGAACTAAGCTCCCCGACGTCACCAGTAACATGGTGTAGAGGGTGAAAACCCCACACAGGGCCAGTAGCCTTTGTTGCCATGAACCGAATGACGGAGGGAAAGCGAAGCTAAACCACACTCCCAGCAAGAAAGCAGGGCAACAGAGCCGTCACAGCTGCAACCAGATACTCCGAGGGAGGCACCAGCACACAGGAGTGTGAGCTGGACCAGAGCACAAAAGAGACTACACGCGGGGCAGGGGAGGCAAGAAGGACAGAGGCAGGAAGCACAGCAAGGGAGGGCAGGCAACACGGGAAACACCGAGGCCCGCACAAGCACAGCGAGGAGCACAAAACCAACACAGACAACGAGCCCGCGGCGCCAAAGATAGCACGAAGACACGAGCTCCACCGGGCAACACAAGCAAAGAAGCACAGGACAGACAAGGAGAAGGAGGACAGCACAGACACAGCAGGAGAGAGGCAAATTGCGCAGGACCAGAGTAAGGCGAAATGACAAGAGGACAGAAAAAAGGAGGGGCGTGTAGCAGAAAGAAACGAGCAAAACAAAACGAATTAGGGAGTACAAGTGCACCTGTCACGTCTATGGACAGACACACAAGTACAAATACTAAGCTCAAACCATAACCCAGGGAAAGTAAGACCCCAATGCACCTGCCGCGTCTATGGACAGATGCACCAGTGGCCAAACAGACCCAAGTGAACAACACAAACAAAAACGAGACAAGCCGGAAGAGAGGAGCCACTAATAGGTCCCGACCGGAGCAAAAAGGGCCCAACCGAGCGGACTAGGGGGGCCAAAGCAGGGACAGAGATAAAACCGAAAGACAATGAGGTGAAACGAGAGGTGCGACCCAGGAAGGTAGGGGAGGAGGAGGAGAGAGGGTTATGTCTGACTCCGTTGAGTGTATTCAAGATGGTGGCGTTTGTCTGCTCGGAGAGTGTCATTCCAGCTATTCCCAATGGCAAAGGAGACCGGGTGCTCTGCTTCATTTATTGCAGCCAAGCGACGTACTTCGTTGCATGTGGCGTCGAACGCAGCTATGTCAATATCCGGTGCTCTTTTGCGTAGTTTCCGATCAGGGAAGACGCGCTCTCGTACATGCTGTTGCAAAGTCTGTTCCGGTACATAATAAGCTGGTCGTTGGAACACCACTCTGCTGGCTAGCTTAGCGCGATTGACTTCCCAATGAGTGAACATATGTTGATGTTGAACTTGTTGCTTGAGTTGAGCAGCATATTGGTGGAAACTTTTGGGCGTGTGCCACAATCTCAGAAGGCTATAATTGGACGGCCAATCAAGCGGGCACAAGGTGGCTGTCTGTTTCCACATTTCAGGCGTAAGTCCTTTACCGGATGGTACAATTATTTCCAGATTGACTCGGGTGGGTCCAGTGGGTTGCAGGCCCATCATTATATAAGGGTCAACTACCCCTTGTGTGTATCCTCGGGCGAGCTCTGAAAAGCAGTCAGCTGCTTGAAATTCCTCATCCAAGGCCAAGCTCAATCCTGGAGCGTTCTTGTCAGTAAATTTAACCGCCTGCAAGACTTGATCAGCCACATCTCTCTGCAATCCCTCAAATACTCGGTGGGGACAGGAAAAGGAAACCTCCTGTGGGGCTTGAGTGTTGCCGCCAGCTTCCCCTAGGAAACATGGCGCGATCTTGCTGGCCCAGCTTGCCGGAAACCACGCCAATAAGGCCGTGGTACCACCAACCAAGTCGACCCCAGTGTGACGCCGCGAGTGGGGCTGGTTCGTGACGACAACTTTGACAGGGCCACTGGGGGCACGTTTCCGATTTACCTCTGCACTCTCTCTGGCTGCCACAATGAGCTCAGAAAGGATTGGACGAAACCAGAAAGTAGCATACAGCAGGCACTCCGTCTCTGGGGTGGCCAGGGACTCCGCCCTTCGAGTAAGAGAGCAGATGTACTGCGAGAGCGTTTCAGCCAGTCGGAGGGTAAAGCTCCGGGCAGCATGTGCAAAGACCTCCTCAACCGTCTCAATTACGCCCCGCAGCCACAGTTCTGACGCAATGGACATGAAAAGGCGAGCAAACTTTTCTTGTATTGAAGTCAGGGAGATGGTAAGCTTAGCTTGCAGCCACAGATGTGGAAGGGCTCCAAGGTTATCAGGATGATAGAAAACACTAGCGCTGGGCTGCGAGCTGCTGATCATAGTGGCCAACTTGTCCGCAGCACCTTTGATTTCCTGTTCCGTAGGATCATCCATGGCCGGTGGGATTGGCGGGCACCATGGCTCCTCTGGGGGTGTCGCCTCGTCATCATCTTCACTTTCTGCCTCAGTTTCACTTGCAGTGGTGGCTTGTTCTTCATCCGACGAGGGATCGTCCACCTGCTCGCCAGCCCCTTCCGGACCTACCAGAGAGCTCTCTCTCATGTGTACTTGCAGTGCAGGAGCTTGTAATAGTAGTGGTTGCAGGCGGTGTGCGTCAAAATAGTGGATACCTGGGATGAGCAATATTCGCCGATCTTTGGTGGCTTGATGAAAATACATCTTGCTTCCTCTGAGCCTATGCACCAGAACGGGGAAGCCATTGTAGGAAGCACACAACCAAAGCGGAGAACGATATCCATCGCCGGCATAGCCGTAAAGGTATTCCCTATCTATGGAGCACGGAAAGAAGCTGCTTGCCGTGAGGCGGTGGTCACGACTGTGGGAGGCTAGCGCTGCAGTGACTTCCTGTGTGAGCCGCAGCTTTGATTTCTGTGCAATGACCAATCGGAACCTTTTAAGGGATCGTGCGCCATTCACGGTCACTACCATAGCAATGGCAAGAGGCGGTTTGTCTTGGGAGCTAAACGGTGTATCTAGGCCCCACTCAAGGACCGCTTCTGCATCAGATGGCACGTGCTTGGGCTCATGGAACTGGACAGTGCGATCTTTAAGGGTATAATACCCATACAATCGGGGGAACAAAATCAAATGACAGAAATTTGGCTTACAGTTGATAGCTGCTTTTGGACCTCGCAGGCATCTCCCGACTCATTCTGTATGGCTAGTTCGGCAGCGGCGAAGCCACGAGCCCGTCCTCGCAAAGTCATTGCAATCCAAGACCTTGATGCACTAAAAGCCAAAAAGCAACAGCTAAAACAAGATCTCAAAGAGATGAATAAAACGGTGAAGGTGCAACAGCAGAAGAAAAGACGTCTCATGAAAGCTGCTCACAATTTGCACGATGAGGACCTTTTATGGCTTCTACGTGAACGTCAAACCCAACGAAGTGAAGACCCTAATTCTGCTCAGGATCAAAATGGAGATGCGGCTGAAGATTTATCGGCTGAGAATGTCGAGCCCAATGAGACAGTGAATAGTGAGGAACATGTGAACAGAACCAGTGACGGTGCTCAATCGAATGAGTGAGTGCTGGCAATCAAAGAATCTCCAGTCAGCTATCAAAGAGTAGTCAGCTTTGTCTTGCGTTACCTCTTTAAGTCTTCTCACATCAACTCCCAATGGACGATTGATGCACTTCTCTTGTCAGCAGAATCGATGATCGAGGATTGTTCGTGATTTGTCCGCAGAGAAGAGAAATGTTTTCTCTTGCTTTTCAAAACCAGAACTGAGTCGTCGCTTGCATGAATAGCAAAAAGAGCTTGAGCGTTGCACTGCGTGTCATTAATCTCGTAACATTTGAATGGTTGTGAAAAAATATGATATCTTGTGTACGACGTGTCTTTTGGCTTCAGGTCCTGAAATTTGAATGATTATGCTTAATATCCTCTTTTCCATTATTTGTTTTCCATTATTCACTCGTTCTAGAATTATACAATTGTTTCGTAGGGACGTATTTCTCTTGCCTGCAGAGTCGAAGATCGGTTCGTCCGTGATTTGGCTGCAGACAAGAGACATAACACACTTTTTTTGTTTCAAAAACAAACAGACATGCAGCAAACAATAATATTTGCAAAATATGCATTTCTTCGTAGAAAGACGTTTAAAACAAGAACTTGGAGCTTGTAGAACCTACAAACATGAGTCCAGCAGATGCCGGTTGCTTGGTCTCTCTAATCAAAAACTTGGAGCTGCAATTATCACTGGGTGACGTGGAGGAACTGGTGAAGTTAATGAAAAACATCTCCAATGAGATCACCAGAGAGACTGGAGCCACTACAAAACCACGAAATTCAGTTCGAGCATCATTGAGCAAGAATGTGGACCAAACTAAATTTGGTAGCTTGGGCAATGCCTTCGCAATCATCTTTGTCGAAGTGTTCGAAGTGGGTACTTTGGCTGCCTGCGATTGGGAGATCATCGAAACTGCACTGGAATGCATTGTTGCAGCAAAGCATGTGAGAGAGTTCGATCTCTTGGACTGGGTCCAAGAGGAGGAAGCGAGAAAAGCTAGGGAAGCAGAGGCGCTGAAGGAGAAAGAAAATGCTGAGAAGGCTGAACAGGAGAAACTCAAACAACAGCACATCATGCGTCTGCAAGAGATCAGAGAGGTCAAAAAACAATGCGAACGTGATGAAGCCAAACTTGTGGCGACATGTCGAGAATCTTCCAGCTCGCACTATGTGGATGGAGCTCCCAAACCAGGTGATTTATTCCGAGGAGACACACCCGAGATGAAAAAGCCGAAAAACGACTATCATGCCAAGGTCCAACCCAGATATGAAGTATCTCCAGGAAAGAAAAGGTGGATGAACGGAAAATGGTACAGACCTGAAGAAATTGAATTGTTTGAAAAATGTCGCAGAGAGACGGACGCAAGAATAGCAGCTAATAAGGCTGCAGCTTTGGCCCGCAGAGATGCCATGGCACAGCAGAAACGATGAGGACAGAAGGATACCACAAAGAGACGGCATATGCTTGAAATGTTTCAAAAGGATTAGTTAGGGGGCTTGATCATGGGATGATCATCTTCTCAGAAGTATTTTCTCAGCATTCGGGCAGAAAAAGAAAGACCGGATTGTAATTCATTTCAATGTTTTACTCATCAGATTGAGAAAAGTGACTCCAATTCTTCATTCTTCCTCGTTCGGCTCAAGGAGATGTTCTGTGCAATTTTTCTTTTATTTGATTCAGGACATGAAATGCGTACTTAACACAAGATGCAACTATGCGCTTTTATGTTATCAACGATCTCAAGAAGTCGTCCTTTATCATTTCAACTAGAAAGCAGCAGACTGTTTTTATTGGCATTACGCAGCATTGCTCTATTCGCCATGCCACATCTTATGACATCTAAGTTACCAAGCGGCACGCCAGAATCTGCCAGATCATTCATTGGTTTGGTGAAACTCTTGAAGAAGCAGCTTACACTGGAGGATGTACACCAGTTGGCAGTTTTATCCAAGTCCATGAAGGAGGTTACAACAATTTGGCAAAAACTTCTGTCCGACAATGGGAACGTACTGCCTCCAGAGTGGAACGCAGAAGAAGATTTGAGAAATGTGCAACATCGCTGTGATGACACACTCTTCAGTCAGGTTGGGAAAGCTCTAGCAACAGTGTTGACCGAATTGTTGCAGGTGATTGACCTCGACATTGAGAATCTGACTGACATTGTGGAACATCTCGACAACATGTCATCAACCAAGGAGAATTTGAACAATGGTTCAGCACTGGAAAAAAGAAAATTGGAATCTTGTCAGAGCCAAGATGACATTAGACGACAGAGCCTGGAACAGCTGCGGGCACTGCGACAGAAAAGAGAAGCTGTTGAAGACGAAGAAAAACAGATTGAAGCACTCATTGCCGACATTGACAAACGTCAGAACAGTGCTAAGTTCTCCAGTACAGCAGCAAGCAAACTTGCTGAAACTGTTCCCAATAGATGCATTGATTCACAAACTCGTGCTCGAATTTTTATGGAAGAATATCAAAAAAGGAAGCTGAGCATACCAGCCCAGGAATCAACAGAGACAATAAAGATTGGAGATCAGATGTGGAGTCCAACGCAACTGTTCGAAAGATGCAAGCTTTTGAAAGACGAAAAAGATCGAGCTTTTTCTGAAAAAAAAGAACAAGAAAAAAGGTTGCTCCAGGAGACTATTAAAACAAACAGAATAATTGCATTGGCCAAAAAAAAGGCCAGAATATTCCAAGCGCATCTGGATGATACATTTGCTTTTTTCAAATAACGGGGTTATGTATACAATTTCTCGTGTCAATGTGGGTGAGACAATACGTCTGCATCAGATGTAGTTGTCTCTGTATGTTCGACCTGGGGCGTAGAAGAAAAAGAGGTCGTCGACAGTAGAAGTTCATAAGCAATATTTGGCTTGCATGTAATTGGAAATTCTTAGCTTTCTTAGTGTTCTGCTATTCATCAAACCTTGAGTCACGCTTTGTTGATATATTGTTGTGGATTTGTTCTTGAATTAAACCTGAATCATGCAACTTCATGCGCTCACTTTATCACGAACATTTCCGACACATTTCCCCGCCGTCGTTTTTTCGTCTCGAAGGCAGCACGTTCATTTTGCATGTGATTTGTCACGGATGACTTCTGCTAATTCTCGTCACCGTGCATGTTGTCATATGTGGACCTTCACAACGCCACAAGATTATTTGCAGAATGCAGCTGAACGAAAGGATCAGTGTCAGTATGTTCCAGAAGATTTCTCGAGGAACGACATATGTGAAATGTTTCGAACTGCTATGTCGGAACTTGGACACGGCTCCATTCTAGAGCAACTCGTTGTGGTCAAAGAGCCACTACTCAACCATTACGGATTTCAATTTCGTGTTATTTTCAAGACGAAAACGTCTTACTTAACTCAGTTCCACCGATGCGACATTAAGGTAGCATACTATATAGGTTATTTATATAGTAGCCGTCGAGTATCGCATTTGTATTATCGCTCGGGTATGCGCGTAAACTGAACCATATATTATATATATACACGTATATATGGATACGCAAACGTCGAGGTGTCTCACTGGAAAAATTCGCAAGCTTCTGAAATCAACATCACTGCACTGAAACAAGAAGGTGGACATGTTGGAATGATCGGACAACGCACTCTGATCCTTTTTGACCGCGGGGGTGAGATCTCCAGTTTGAGCTTCAGTTGCTACGCACAGGTGGTTGACAATGGCAGAGGGTAGGCCGTATTGATTGGTCAACAGTGCGAAGAGCAACTGCAAAATTCAAAAGGGTGGGAGACGAAGTAGGGAGGGCTAAACTGAATGTGTTGTCTGCAATTTCAGTTTTTCGCCCGCCACTACCCAACCCTTAGATGAGAAAATGGCGACAGTGAAACATACAGTGTTCTTTTCAAACACAAGTTGAGAGTGAAACGTGTTTCTGAAGTTTCCGGTATTTATGGTATTTGCAAGGTTTACCACAGAGAGAAGTTTAGATGTTTAAACTTCCAAGTTACCGGAGTGAAACTGTTTTGCGGTGGAACTACGCTTCATTTCATTGCGCTGAGTTATAAAGACAGGGCTGTCATTTCATGAAAGCCTTCGTCTTACTTAACTCAGTTCCACCGATGCGACATTAAGGTAGCATACTATATAGGTTATTTATATAGTAGCCGTCGAGTATCGCATTTGTATTATCGCTCGGGTATGCGCGTAAACTGAACCATATATTATATATATACACGTATATATGGATACGCAAACGTCGAGGTGTCTCACTGGAAAAATTCGCAAGCTTCTGAAATCAACATCACTGCACTGAAACAAGAAGGTGGACATGTTGGAATGATCGGACAACGCACTCTGATCCTTTTTGACCGCGGGGGTGAGATCTCCAGTTTGAGCTTCAGTTGCTACGCACAGGTGGTTGACCCCCGTTGGTTAGTGCGTATAGCAGGCTCAAAGGTTTGGAGTGAAGATCCATTATGGCTTGGATCACATGTTGCGGAGTCACCCACGCGTCATCTGGTATGGCTCCAAGAAGTGCAGCGGTCTGAGCGACCAACTTTCGCGAGGGGCCATCTGAAGGATTGGAGTATGAAGAGACTCGTTCATACCAAATCGAGCTTGGAGACTCGAGTTCGATCTGTTGGTTAACACGGCACATTGCCCTTAAACTGAAGGAGTCAGAGGTTCCCTTCAGGATTGCAAAACGTGCTGCGTCATTGTCGATCCACGAAATTCCCACCTTGTTCAGCAGTTGAGTGTGAAGTTTGTACCTCACAGTGACATACGCAAACATCTCGATTTGGCATATTATCTGATCGCCAACATCTTTCATCCAAAGTTCCACAAGTGCATCCGGAACGAGCACCTCAAAGACTCGTGTCTCTGACGTACAAGGGTTGTAAACCACTGCACCTGCTGAAGCTCGCTCGGATTCCCAAGCACCATCTGTGAAAATAAGGTAAGGGTCAGTGAACGAATGCGCATCGTACCTCCTGGGAGGCATGGCACCCAGCATCGATCGGGCTAGGCGACACAAAAGAGTCAAGTCTTGGCTGCTCATAGACTTTGGCAAGTCAGCCAGGCGGCTGAAAGAAGACACCAAAAACTTCAGGGCTTTGGAGGTGTAAAAACCTCCAGCAAAGTTAAGATGACCTTGTACTTCTGCCGCTCGAGACTTGGAGATTGTTCCATCATGTTCCACTTGCTCCAACATTCGACATATCCGTTCAATGCGGCCTTCTTTGTTCGCCAACACAAAGCTTCCACGGTGCAGCTGTTGGAGCTGCACTGAGATCCCCAAAGCATTGAAGTCCGCTGCGAAGTCCAGTGCTTTGGCGCCTACCTGAGCATGGTCCCATCCCAAAAGATTCAAGATTGCGGTGAGCGCCTTCGTAAGCACCGAAGCAGACGAGCTTGGGCTCACTGTAGGAAAATCATCGTAGAAACAAGTACAGGGGCACCAGAGAAGCTTGCATAGAAGGTGGTGAAGGGATCTTGACACCCTATTGAAGCTGTAAACTGCTGCTGTGGCCCCAAACGGCAATACATTGCTTCTGAAAAAGAGCCACCTATCCTTGTACCAGTATCCAATGACATTGGACGATCGAGATTCAGGAGATATGGCAAGCTGTTTGTATGCTCGGGATAAGTCAAGCGTACGGCCCAACCAGTTGTCATTCATGACCTTCGGGTGGACCGCAACTTGGCACATTGACTCATCATCCATGTCCATCTTTACAACGCCTTTAGCCAAAGAATCCGAAAGTGCCGCCAGCAGACATGCCAGTGTGTCCACATCGTACAGCTCCAGTTTGAAAACTGTTGTAAAGGATTCATTTAACCCAGAACGCTTGCAGTCATCAATCGCTCTGACTTTCCTTTCTTCCCCCTGATAGAGGATGAACCGAGGGTTGTAAAGCCATCTGTCCGTCCCAAAGAACTCCGTCATTTCAGCCTCTGAGTACGGTCCAAACAGATGACCTAGGTCCACCTCTTTCATAGTGGCAGCATGAAGATCATCCTGTTGCGCTCCATCAAACTCGGTCTTTGAGGACGCTCCCATGAGCGCCTTCCTTCTCCAGACAGCGGAGCTTAAGAGCTCCTCCGCAGACACTGTGGCTGGTTTCCAATCGTCTGGAAAGTTGGGTGGTTTCGAGTGAGAACCAGAAAGCGGGATTCCGCCAGCTACCAGATTCACAACCTCTATGTCAGAAAACTGGGTGGTCTCCAATAGCTGTTTCCACAAAGACAGGTTCTTAGTTTCAAGGACTGAGCTCACCATTGGTTCCATGGTTTCTTTAAAGGCTCGTTCGCGCTCTTTGCACTCATGGGCTTGTCGGTGAACCGCCAACACAACTTGCAGACGATGTTTTGCAACATCCAAAGGATCGTTAGACAACACATGGATCATCGCCTCTTTTAAGACCAAAGGGAGCGCAAGCTGTGGGTCTTTGGGATGCTTTAGCTGCTTGGCCTGCTCAAGGAACTCGGCTGGGTCCCATTGTACTCCATACTTGAACATTTTTCGCGCTCTTTTTGGGTTGGCATCTGGCCGATCTGGCTGGTCGACCTCTTGCTGCATCTCGGTTTGTTGTCCCCCTGTGAGAGGAGATGCTAAAAGCACATGATTGGGTGAAGATATGGCTTCTTCCAGGTGTACAAACTCTTTAAATTGGCAAAACAGTGGCTTGGAACGAGACGTTTGAGTTCCCCAAGCATGTCGGGCATGTTGAGCCGACGTGATTTGTGCTTCAAGCTTGACTTGTGCATCTTCGGCTGCATGGACAAGGCATTGGGCCATGCGTTGGCACAGCAATCGTGGGTATTCGGCTTCAAGCGCTGTTGCAAACTCCAAATGTTGTCCTCTTGAAGTTATATGCCAAGGCTTATGTGCATGGGTATGGTCACACTGTATACCAAGAGAGTCGTACAAACCTAAAGAAGCCAACAAACGAGTTTTCTTATCACGTTCTGAACCATGCATGCAGGCATGAAAGTCAACCTTCTTGAGCGCAGCAAACCATTGTATAAACTCTTTGTTTCCAGTTTGAATCGCCAAACATGTCAAAATTCCCCAAAGCCAAGAGCGCGTTGGGTTTTCAACAGACGCAAGGATTCCAAGCTCGAAACACAAAAGCAGCACTTGCACTCCGAACTCATACAACTTGTTGGCCTGCTCAACCTTCATTTTATCTGCCCCGCTGAGTCCAGGGAAGCCCAACAAATTTTGAGCGTCCCGTAGAGGCTTCGGATCGCTATGGTTTTGCTGCAGATGTTTTGGCAAAGGTTTCTCCCTTGCGCGGCTGCATGTTCCACAGGGCAGTCACAAATGAACTGCAAGCGGTCGTATTCGCCTGAGCATCTGAAGAGCGATACCTTGGGAATCGTCTGAAGTCAAATCTAATGAAACTTGTGCGACTTTGGGACGATGTCTGTTTCGATCATGGTCCACTGCCAACACATTGAAACCAGCTCGCCTTACTTCGAAGGAGAGCCCTGCTGAGCCCGAGAAAAATTCCACAAAATAGTTTGAAGGGCCTGTGAGACTGCCTACTGTATCCGTAAGTCAGGAACTCCCAACATGGGAGCATTCATGGTATGGATTGCTTCTGTGACATCCGACCTTCCAACAAACGTGGTATCCATGCATGCAACGCTTTCCCGGCTTGACGTTCGCTCGGCATGCACCTAGATTGTACTTCATACAGATCGGCTTGTTGTTTCCTTCCCCATATTTGATGGTGCATCCATCTGGAATCTGAATCTTTCCTTTCCCAGGCGCCCCTTTGCTGTCAGACTTCGAGCCACCTTTGCCCTTGCTGGGCTGTGATCCTTTTGGCGCTGGGTATGGTTGGAACCTCTGGTTGCTGCCAGCTGCAGTGGAGCTCTGACCGACTGGCAACGGCAGCATATGGAATTGAACATCAGGGTGATGTGAAAACTTCTCAATCGCCAGGTCAACGTTCTTCCGTCCATTGGTCATTGCAGTCACATTGGATCTAGTCTCTTCTGAGACCTTTACCCACAACTTGCGGTCTGCCACCATGATTTGCTCTACTGATATGTGTTTGTAACCAGCAGGAGGGTCTTGGCAAACTCTGTCAAAAAGTAGCTGTGACCACCCTTCCATAACCTCAAAAGATGCCACATTAGCCAGCTCGTAGGCTAGAGAACGTCGAGTGAAAGCCGATCTCAAACGGATGTCCCCTTGAATGGAACACTCAGTGACTTGGCTCTGCTTGGTCACCTTGATGTTTCCAGAGTGATCGAATGTGATCTGTGGAGTGCTCTTGTCACATCGGATTTCCTGTTCACGTGAAGTGCAAGCTGTAAGCTCAACCAGCTTGACACAGTTCTCCTCGTACTGATGCACAACCTTGTCGATGAGGCTATGTGAGGGCTCAAGAGTTGTGCTGAGCATCACACCTGGAAACTTCTTTTTCAGGAGCTGTAAGCGCTGCACCTTCTCCGCAAGGGGCAGGATCTTGACCTCTGAAGTGTCGCTCCTTTCTAATCGGCTTTGCAAATCATTCAGCGCCGTTGCATGGCATTCGAAAAACAATCTTCGAAAGTTTGCTGCAGAAGCA
Organism: Cladocopium goreaui; assembly: GCA_947184155.2. Lineage (NCBI taxonomy): Eukaryota > Dinophyceae > Suessiales > Symbiodiniaceae > Cladocopium > Cladocopium goreaui. The sequence continues at coordinate 75,492 of CAMXCT020006733.1, read as the reverse complement.
CCGGTGGGTTTGGTTCCCAAAACACTCTCCAAATGATCAAATAATGCCTCCTCACTTGACCCACCAGGTTGGTAAGAGCAGCAAAAGGCGAACTGCGAAAAACTTGCAATGCCTCCATCTTCCATGCGGGTGATGTCATCACTGCCTATGCCAATCTCTGATGCCCTGAGTTGAAACGCAGCTTTCGAGTCCAGTGCCATTGGCTTAGCCAAGCGCTAGATTAAGCTATGAACTCAGGAAAGGTTGTCTGCCATTTGAACATGTCATGTTCATGTATTGAGGCCATGTTGCAAGAACGATCTGAAACATAGGGTCAATTAGCTGATAGTTGACCCTATTGTTTTGGGAATCGTTTTGAATTGTCTGATTCTTTGGGTGCTGCATTCTCCGCTATCCTCTCAAAAGGTTGGAGAGGTTACGGCTACAACACAAAGTAGAATCAGCTGAGTGCAACACTGGCCCCTGCGAAGACATGTACAGCAAAATGCAGGTTTCTGGAACGACAAGTCTTGGTTGTGTCGTGTCACTGACATTGAACGTGGTGTCAGCGTGAACCTCATTTTTAGCTGTTGTCGATTGGCCTATGTTTGGGCTCTGAGTGAGACTCTTCCTTTTGGGAAGAAGAATAAATGAAACTTAAGAAAAGCACTGCAAACATTTGCCATACTTTGCATGGGTCGCCGTGCTTACATCATCTCATCTATCTGAGGCTTCCGCATGTGCGTCTCTTCTGATTACGGTGTTGCACTGAATACACATTGTTGCAGCGTCAATGTCAATCTGATCAAGCTCAATTTCAGCAAGATTAACCGTGATCTTTCTCCCGCATGCCAAAGTGTCATGGCCTGGCATCATCCCATGTAACATGCCAGTGTATGAATGTATGAACCATTTGTTAAGTTCAGCGCCTTCTGGGACTGGATCTCTTCCACCTTTTGAAACGGGCCTCATACTGAAAAGTGGCGCGTCCTCGTCGGCATAGTGGTCGTCACTGTCGTCACTCCTAGCCAGTTCGACCGGTTGGTCATCCTGTTGTTCAATCAAGTCTGCCTGAGCGTTGGCATCATCTTGAAGCATCGTGCTCAACCTTTGAGCTCGACTCACATCGGGTTGCAGTCTCCCCGTGTCAATCATCTGAATAAGCTTGCTGACCTTGTACTGCAAAAGAATCTGTGAATCCCTGCTGTAGGTCACATTTGATCTAGTCTGAGGTTCAATATGATGTCCTAAAAGTGTACGCTCTTCTCTGCTGAACAAAGTTGTCATGCCGGCCCAAGTCAAAAGAGTGGCCTTGCAGCCATGACTTGAATACTCTGTAGAGCCTCCTTTGAAGGTGTCCTCCAAGAACTCCCTGATCCAACAAGTGCATTCACCTGACGACATCGGGTGATTGGACCAATTTGAACCAACTTCATTCCAAGAAGGTAGAAAAACTGACTGATCGTTCAACCCACTTGCACCACGCGCATCAATGAATGCCAGTCCCCAAGATTGTTCGTCCAGAAAAGTCCCAATTGCAGTGTAAGGCAGCAGACGCGTCTTGGATTCCTTGCTCATGGACGTCTTGTGCAAAGCTGTTGCAGCTTCCAAAATAACTATGTTGCCATGTGTATCTGCAGAGAGCTTTTCAATCCTCATTGCATCAAACCATCTGACGCAAGCAAATATGCAAAACAACAGTGCCCCAGCAATCACACGCTTGTGCATGTCCGCGGAGTAAATGCAGATCTGTTCAAAGGTTTGCACTGCTTTGACCGGTAAGGCTGGAGCCTGTGTCAACTTCCGCTTCTTCAGAAACATGCTATGAGATGCTCCCGTCACTCGAGGTGAAAGCACTGATGCAGTGTCCATCTTCTGAAGCTTGAACATCTGATTGCAGAACCGCAATGACTCCACAAAATGAGAAGCTGAGGTTGCGGCCGAACCTGTATCGCGCAAGTAGTTCATGTAATCATAAAGCACTTGTTCAGTCTGATTAAAACATGTTCCCATCTGACCAGCTTCTAGCCAACATGCAAATCTCCACATCGAAGAAGCCCTCTTTAAAAGGGTCCCGGTTGCCTTGTTTGACATGGCATCCTGAAGTACTTGCAGAGGGTTGACTGAAGGGTCAATGGTTCCAAGCACATTAGTTATCGACTGTCCCAGCTGAGTTGCATCCAAGTCTAGTGAAATCAGAACTTTAAACTGGTTCAGCGCTTTGGTTCTGAGCTCATCTTCAGCCACATGGATTCGACACTTTGCAATGCGTCTGTTGATTGCAGAAAAAGAAGAAACAGGCAGCTTTGGTGTAATGACTTGACTCTTAGGTGCAGGAACCAAAACGTCTCTTAGTCCTACTCGACAAGGTTTCACTGAGGTTGCCGCTTCACCTGAAATCTTCTTGGTAAACAATGGAGAGAGCGGTCCTTTCTCCCAAGGCATTTTGATGTCCCTGCTTCTCAGTAAACGAAACGCAGTTGAAATACCTAGTTGCTCAACATGTGATGAAATTGCAGGTACTGAGCTGTCCGAGGCTGAATTTGAACTTCAACTGGATCAGGCTGCACAGGTTCCGATGGGCTAGGAGCTAAAGAAGGCGAATATTCACATGCAGTTTCATGCGTTTCCAGTGACCCAAGCAAATCAAAACCAGTAAGCTCCAACGACCGAGGTTCGACTTGGTCACCGCTTGCATGCTCTGTAGCTGCAGGCTGTGAGTCACCATCAGCGCTCCCAGATGCCCATCGCTTGCGAAACCCGCGGAGGCCCGCTGGAGGATCCATTAAAGTGTCAAGAAAACCGATGAAAACAGGTGTCATTGGAAATTCGCGCAGTTCCCCAGGAAATTCGGCAGTTCCCCGGGAAGCTGCGCGAATTCGGAAACAGAAAGTGACCCCCGAACAGCTAAACTGAATGTGTTGTCTGCAATTTCAGTTTTTCGCCCGCCACTACCCAACCCTTAGATGAGAAAATGGCGACAGTGAAACATAGAATGGGAAAGTGTTCTTTTCAAACACAAGTTGAGAGTGAAACGTGTTTCTGAAGTTTCCGGTATGTATGGTATTTGCAAGGTTTACCACAGAGAGAAGTTTAGATGTTTAAACTTCCAAGTTACCGGAGTGAAACTGTTTTGCGGTGGAACTACGCTTCATTTCATTGCGCTGAGTTATAAAGACAGGGCTGTCATTTCATGAAAGCCTTCTTCTTTTGCGAGTGACGACATTAATACACTGCTTGCCCAAAAAAGGGGATGCCGAGGTTCCATGAGCCATCCTGAGAAAAATTGGCAAAGTCTTGTACAGTATGTTCTGGATTGCAAAACAAAGCGAAAAGAGGTGGCCGAAGACAAGATCCCTTTATTTTGGCCGCACATGTGGCAGACCAAGAGTCAGGTGGTTCAGCAATGGCAGGATCAAGCAATGTCGCATAAACAGTGCACATCGAAACGAGGAAAACCAACCTTGGAGCAGCGACAGCTGAAGAGAAGAAGGACGCTGAAATTTGCGGATTTCGTGGAGATTGCAAAACAAAATGGCATCACCAATGAAAACGAGTTTTGGAAAATTGCTGGCAGAGAAAAAGATGCAGGTAACCATGCCTTGTGGAACTATGGAGGCAAAGTCATCGTCAGCCAGAAAATCTCCAAGATGTTACAAATGAAGAGCGAGTGATTGCGAGCACATTGTCTAGTAATTCAGGCAAGTCCTGTGATCGAATGAAGATCACCATGCATTCTTTTGCACAAACTGCATTGTGAGCGCAAGAAAAATTAACGCGCAGCATAGTGAAACAGCATATTTGAAACATTTTGCATAAGCTTAGAACTGAACTATGATCCGTCTTTGCAGCACGGCAGTTCAAACAGAATATCGCATTCACATTCGCATCATCCAGACATATTTATACGATATAATATATATATATACATCGGAAACAATAATACAAACAGCGATTCTACTGAATTGAAAGAACGTAGATTTCATGTCCTTGTCTCCCTCTGAGCCATGTCTGCAGACATCCTCAGTTCCGATTACTCAGAATGAAGAGCAAGCTGCTCAACAAAAGGATGATTCTTCATATGTCCTTTGTCAATACGATTCCTCTGAAAATGAGGAAGAAAAGGCTCTGAAAACAGAACACAGATCATGGATCATGATGTGGACCTTCCCCACACCGAGATCGTATTTGAAAACTTATGAAGAAAGAAAGAAGAAAAATGAGCTGATTCCAAGAGACATCAGCAGAGAGGAGCTCGAAAAAAACTTTTTGGATGCTTTGAACAAGTGCCAGCTGATGGGGAAATTGAGGCAGATGATAGTGGTTTACGAACCACACAAGAAGCTTATGCCGGATGGCAGTGCACACGAAATGCACTACCACGTTTGTTTCAAGATGTCTGCAAACTTTGCCCACAAAGGGGTGTCCAACACACTCGCTCAACACTACGGGCTACATGGACACATGTCGTACCCGAGGAAAGGCTGGTACCAAATGGCAAAGTACGTGCTCACAGACTCTGCTGTGAAGCTACCCGTACATTTAGACCCGACTCCATTATTCTGGCCGACAAGAATGACAAAAGAAGACATGCTGAAGAAGATGCAGCTCACCGAAGAGGACTACTTGAAAAAAAGAGCGGAAGAAAATAGGATGCAATCGAAGGAAGAAAGCAACAATGGCGATGGTACACATCAGGACCGATGGAGAAAAAGAAGGAGAGTGCTCGATTTCTCCGAATTTTCCGACTACGTCCTACACCACAAAATCACAAACGAACAAGAGTTCTGGGTGTTGGCTTGTAAGGAGAAAGAAGCGAAGCAGGCAATCCAACTCTGTGGAACTATGGTGGAACGGCGGCTGTGGCCAAACAAATCCAGAAATGCAATAAGGCACACATGGCCCAATTCCGGGACGATGTCTTTTTAGGCACCTCCAAAGCTACAAGCAAATATCCATTATCTGCTTTCAACATCCCAGACGAAATTCGTGTTTGGATGAAACACTTCAAAGGTGAAATGGCTCTTATCATCCAAGGCGAGGGAGGACTTGGAAAGACAGAAATGGCAAAGGCAATATTGGCCTCAATGGGAAAGTACTTTTTTGTGGACAGTTTGGATACTGTGAAATCATTGCTTTTCACAGGAAAAGAGTCGATTCTTTTCGACGACGTCACACTGCAGAACTTCTCAGTTGACGAGGTGAAGTCGTTTCTCGACGTCAAATCGGAAAGAGCCGTGAAATGCCGCCATGAGGATGGTTTTATTCCTGCTGATACTGTCAGGATATTTCTAACAAATCATGAACGGCATACCTTTTTTCCAAGGGAAACTGATAACAAAGATCATTCAAGGGCCATCAACAGAAGAATGATTTGGGTCACAGTGACCGAGAAACTGCTCACGGAATCAGATGGAAAGACTCAAAAAGACAAAGAAAAAGAAGTTGGAGTAGAGTGTGAGTCGGAGATTCCGGCAATGGATGATCTGGAAACACTCAAAACAAAACAATCGAGGAGTGCAAAGGAACCTTCCTTCAACAGCCCATTTGATGAAGAATATGAACCTTTGTTAGAAGAATACGACATGTTCGACGGAGATGAGGAAGCTGCAATGTGGATGAATCTTTCTTCGGAAGATGCATGCAGAGAATCTCCTGCCAGCTCAAAAGGATTGCCTTTGCTGAGTTCAGGGAAAACCTCGCCTTCCGCAAACAAAGAGCTTGAAGCAAAAATGATGATCGAGAAAGCGACAAAAAGACCCGGAAAAGATGAGACCGCTCACCTTGGAAAAGACACGGTTTCGACTGAGAATCATGAACATGATCGACCTGAACCCAAAAAAAACATCAATCGAGTGAAGTGCATTGCCGAAAACAGTTTCCGACCTTTGGTCAGATACAGGAGAAAGAGCAAGCCGAACCCTCCATGGCACCACTATGAACATCGAAGAAGAGATGTACGATGGGGCACGTCACAGAAGTCATGGTGGCCGTGGCAATCATGAAATGCGAGAGATTTATCAATACAATGTCCATTTAGTTTTGCTCCAAAGCAGGGCTCTTCAACAGCGAGTGATCGGGCTTCAGATGAACAGAACTATGGCAGGATTATATATTTGCTATACGATTGGAAATAAAAATCATATGTACAAGCTGTTTGTTTCATCATGTTACCTCTTAGCTGCCCTGCACAATCATTTTGTCTCGTTTTCAACGAGAAATTAACGAATGCTGGGAAAAGCATTTGTGCTTCATTGTAGAATTTACACGAAGCTTAATTAGACAATGTTTCCGTTTGCACACAGACGGAAGAAACGATCCGAGAGTTGTTCTGCTCTGTCTGCTGAAACATGTTTCGTTTCTTTATCGTGGCTACTGACTCAGAATAAGCTTCTTGCAGAGAATTTCTAGCTTTCATTGCATCTTCTCATAAGGTCTTGTTGATTTCTGTTCGAAGTGCAAGGGAAATGTACTTTTTTTTTGGCTTCAAACAAACGCGGAAACGGTAAACTTAGGGGCGAAAGACAAACAGTCCTCATGGTCTTTTCCATCAGATCCAAACAACACATCATCTTGTCCTCGATTCTATTTGCAGTTCGAGCTCAAAAACTTTCGTTACTTGGTCGCAACATGCCAAAACCCGAGGAACTAGATACGGCATGCCTGGTTTATTTGTTGACAGGTCATTTGACGGTATGCATCCACTCAGCTTTCACAGAAACTGTAAATGATGAGTGGAACACTCGGACAATCAATGTCAAACAGTTCCTGGAGAAAGGGAGGCATGTAACGAGGAAGTTGGCAGACAACGATTTGGAAATGTTTTATCATTTCGATTTAGCTTGGACGGATGCAGCTTATTTTTTTCAATCTCTGCTGCACAAGAATGGGAACGTGGATGCTCGCAAATTGAAAAGCAAAGAAACATCATTGCAAAGCAAAAGGAAAGGTACGTTTGCAGAGACAGATTCCAAAATTGCTATGCTAGTTCAGCGACTTACCAATGATGTGACACATAGCATCGGAAAGCAACATCCGAATGACTGGGAGGAAATTGCCAACAAATACATGTGGGCCAACGCTCAGCTCACTCATTTGCCAAATATTCTAGGTTTGGAACAGAGTATGCGTGCATTTCGCCTTTTGACTTTGGAAGCTTCTGAATTTGCATCGTCGCTCCATGATGAGTGGAAAAGAGAAGAAGCACGAAGACACAATCAAGAAGACGAATAGATCGCTCCATTTACCGACGACAATGAAACTGTGATCTGCAGTGATGCTTAGAATCCAAAAAATCCTACGAATATATCTTGGGTATGTTTTTCGGCCCTTACTCAACATTTGTAGAGGCCACGCATTGGCTCAACAAATGGAACCGGATGTGGTCGACTGGTTGGGGTGCGTTGCAATCAAATGGACTACATACAACAAATGTCTGACGTGTGAGCAGTGGTGATGTCTGCAAATCAGTCGTTTTACCCGACATTTTGGTGAATGCATTGTCCGATGTGCGTGTCCTCACCGTGAACGTGCCACGAATGCATGTTTATGCTTTCGGCTCAATTCTGTTCATTCCTTTTTTGTAAACAGAATAGATCATTTCATGCCACGAAGATATTTCAAGAAGGGCATTAAACAAACACCCATTTCGTAGCTTCATTACATTGAAACAACATGTGATTGGAGAGACCACATGAAAAGACCTAAACTAAGATTGCCTCCAAAATAAATGGCAATGGCATGGGATGCGATGGGTACCACCTTCGATAGTCTCATCGATCCATTGTTCAAGATCAACAGTCTATTGGCACGCTTGCAGGATCTGGAATCAGATCTATTTCAGATACAGGAGGACACACCAGGTTATTTCTTAGAAGCCAATCATGCAATCAAACAGGCTCTGGCGCAAGCACGACAAGCGATTCGGGCAATTGAACAACAGCAACGCAGACATCTGGTTTTTTTTCACGGAAGCCTTGTGCGGTACCATACCGATCTTGAAAGATTTCCACCACTTTGCGATCCTCAAGCAGGCTTTTTACACAGCCAGTAGCCAGTGAGAGATTCCGAAGAAGGATGATCTTAGAAATTTCCCAATTAGGAACCTAAGACGATTCTTGGGTGCAATTTGTGCAAAGTCTTAGGCGTTGAGGGAGACATTGAACGCCAAGAGAAAAAGCTCGCACAGTGCATCAGCATGAAAACTGTGTATGCAAGGTTCGGTGAACTTTGTCGCGGAATTGGAGGGAAAAAAAAGGTTTGAATACAATCGTCCAGATGAAAGTTGGTGATAGGGAATGTTCGTGATCCGGTTCGAAAGAAAAGAATGTTCCAGATGCAAGTCGGTGATCGGGACTGTTCGTGATCCGGTTCGTAAAGCATTGATTTCTTTAACCTCCTTTTTTTCAAGGATTTGCATCATAGAGAGTTGCACCGATGAGTTTTATTTTTCAGACATTTGGTGCGACTGAAAGCTGCGATGGTGTCTTGGTACGGTCATTTGGTGCGACTCACAGGTGCGACTTGTGTTTGGTACGGTCATGTGGTGCGACTGAAAGGTGCGCCGGTTTTTTGGTACGGTCATGTGGTGCGACTGAAAGGTGCGACGGTTTTTTTGCTACGGTCATCTGGTGCGACTGCAAGCTGCGACTCTTCGTCTGCTACGATCATTTGCTGCGACTCAAGGGTGCGACTCTTGGCTTGGTACGGTCATGTGGTGCGAATGAAAGGTGCGACGGTCTTTTGGTACGGTCATGTGGTGCGACTGAAAGGTGCGACGGTTTTTTTGCTACGGTCATCTGGTGCGACTGCAAGCTGCGACTCTTCGTCTGCTACGATCATTTGCTGCGACTCAAGGGTGCGACTCTTGGCTTGCTACGGTCATGTGGTGCGAATGAAAGGTGCGACGGTCTTTTGGTACGGTCATGTGGTGCGACTGAAAGATGCGACGGTGTCTTGCTACGGTCATTTGGTGCGACTCACAGGTGCGACTTGTGTGTTTGGTACAGTCATGTGGTGCGACTGAAAGGTGCGACGGTTTCTGGTTGCGGACATTTGGTCAACTGACAGGTGCGACGGTGTTTTGCTACGGTCAGTTCGTACCGCACCGTACCTAGACTGGTTTTTTGGCTTCATCAAAGCATTACTCTTCAGCCTAGCCAAGTATGAAGCAAGTATAGGTATATTAGCTTTAAAGCAAAGAGTGCATTCCCAGAAGATACTGAAGTCTCAAATGATGGCTCGAAGAGCTGAAGTTGAAATAATGCTATTCTACAGGTGCAGTTTGCTATTATTTTCATGCTATTTGTCATTTTAAAATAGACAGGTTTACCAGGAAGATGCTGAATCGATTGTACCAGCGACACATACATAAATACAGCAATTCATAGGATGCCATTCAGCTCACCCTAAAGAAACAACATCACACAATTCGTGCCAGACGTGCTCATGCCATGGATTACCGTTGCATTCTGAGGGAAGTTCATTACAGAATCGTCAATGAGAACGAAGAGAACTGTCATCCTACTTCCTTTACATTGAGAGATGCGAGCAAACTTGCCAAAGTTGATGTTGGGACACCACTCTTTCAGCACGACAACCAACATTATACAATTGAAGGTTTGGTCCCAAAGAAAGAAGACCAGATACAGCTGACCAGAAAAGAACAGTCTTGGTTGCTTGTAGAAATTCCAATCGTGCCTGACTATCCAGAATATGCCTGGGCTGCACTGAAACCAGCACGAACAGTACCGTGGGAAAAACATGCTCAAGAGAGAAGTGACGGTTACTACTCTCCTGCAGGCTTCAAACCACGATATCCTGAACCGAGCAAATGGTACAAACGTAGACCAGGTAGTGACTTCAAGAGTTCCTCCCAACACCCATGCAAGTGTCATAGGCTCCGTTTTTTGGTGCGTCTCAGTGATGCTTTGTCGCGAGCCGCAGTGGATTGCACACAAGATTGGTTTTTCGTAGATTTGCCGATCCTGGATGCTACCATTACAGAAACTGTCGGTGACCTGCTCCTGTTTGCCGCTGAATTGGTTGGAAACGACCGGCTGCGACCGGGCCACTTAGCCATCAGTGCAGGCGTTCCCAATGAGCGATTATGGCAATGTAAGACGCCCTTAATTGTTCTTTGGAATCACATGCACATCGCCTCGCTCAAGCTCACTGGAGAAGTTCCTGCTTTCGCTTCGCTGAACTCTGCAGACCACACATCCAAACTAGGCACACCTGCCGATGCAACTAAAGAAGAAGGTGAATACTTTGCCATGGCAGCCATACACACTCTGCCTGAGTGGGTCATATCTGACGAACTCAAAGAACTTCGAGAAAAATATGCAACTGGTCCATGTCGATTGCCTCATGAAGAGCTAAAAGAGGTTTTGTCTGACAAGCCGAACAAAGGGCCCTGTGGTATAACACAGACAAGCAAAAGAAACAAGAATCGTTCAACTAAGACATCCTCTGCAGCTTCTTCAGCAAACACTCAGAACACCGTGGACTAACAAAGCACCACACTTAAAGCAATTTCCTCTCAATAGAATCAAAGCTTTTTCAACAGGTGGCTGATATGAGACTGATCGCTTCCTCATCCCAATGCGTTCGTTTCACCTTTCCATACAATGGTCCAGATGACAGTCGGTGATCGGGAATGTTCGTGATCCGGGTCAAAAGGACAAGAATTTTCGAGATGCAAGTCGGTGATCGGGACTGTTCGTGATCCGGTTCGAAAGGCCAATGCTTCGCGTTCTGAGATGGGTGAGAGGGGAGGTCCAAGTGAACCAATTTGATATCCTCTATATCAACAGAGAACATTCTTTGCCAGAGCAATTCCCATTGCGAGTGAAATTTCTTGCTGATGCATCAAAGAATGTAGCTGCAAAGTGCGAGAAAAAGCTCGCAATCTGCAGCAACATTCAAACTCTGGATGCAAGGTTTGAAGAACTTTGTCGCGGAAGTGGAGGAAGATAAAGGTTTCAATCGATTGTCCAATCGAAAGGATTTCGATCGGGAAATCGATTGAAAAGATGCAAAATCGTACTCTGGACAATTCCCGCCCTGCGGCAATTCAAAATAAGAATGGGAGGCAAAAGACAGTTTCGCAAAAAAATGCGTACAAGAATCCGTAGTTTGTTTACCAGGTGGCTGATATGAGACTGATCACTTCCTCATCCCAATGCGTTCGTTTCACCTTTCCATACAATGGTCGAGATGACAGTCGGTGATCGGGAATGTTCGTGATCCGGGTCAAAAGGACAAGAATTTTCGAGATGCAAGTCGGTGATCGGGACTGTTCGTGATCCGGTTCGAAAGGCCAATGCTTCGTGTTAGGAATTTCATGCATTTTGAAAAAAAAAGAACATATGCACTCAAGGGTCAGTCTTTTAATTTTACCGGGTTAAAAGCTGTCCGCATTCCAGTCGTTAGCGTATTTCGTTCTATATTGTTTGCATTCACAGAAATATATACTGAATCCATCTTTTAAACTTTTGATTCATTAGCAAGTAAACATTTTGCCACTAATCTGCATTCGTGCAAATCTTTTGCTATGCTGTCCTGCAAGTCCATGCTTGCGGCATGGCCTTGCGGAGCAGTGCTGCAAATCAAGGCTCTAGACTCTGGACTCTGCTGCAGCAAATAGTAGCCAAAAAACTTGTCTGCTATTCGCTCCAGTCAGCGTCCTGGCTCCGGAGTTCGCGAATGATTAGCCGCAACTACCACACCAAGCTGCTATGATATGGTGGACATTCGATGTTGTGGCTTCTGGAACTTCCAGAGGCACCATCTCACCGAATGTCTTGCCTTAGCGCACTTATCTCCTGCTTCTATCTTCGGAATGAGACCGGCACAAGTTGTTCTCCACATTGCTAACATGTATGTGGTGATCTCCCTGAACTACGTCGTGTCTACACAGAAATTTGGGCTGCAGAGACTACAATCTTTTCAAACGTAAAGGTATTACGATTTATCCGTTTCTTTATTCTGTTTTATTCGATCACAGTACATTAGTCATTTTACGAACATAACTTAGTAAAGCTTGCCATCGCCCCTTCAATGATGGCTGAGAAGGCATTAGTTTGAATATAGGATTGATGAGAGGAATTGCTTGGAAGCAGTCAAAGAATATAAAGAGTTTTCTTCAATGATGAGGTTGGAATTGTCTTCATGCATCTTTTTATCTTGATTGAGATTGAGGTATCTATTCCTGCGGAACATTCGAGACAACAAAGACCGAACTGGTCTGGTATTTACTGCAAACAACGCTCCGAAGGCATCGCTGGCAATTTGGACATTGTGCTTCTAATCAGAATTCCTTGAAATCTTTGCAATGCATTACTGGATGGTTTCTTTTGACCATCCAGTAGCGCCTTGAAAAGAATTGCTGGAAAACCTTGCGTGAAATTGTCTCCTAGCATACCCGTCGTGGAGATCTGTCGAATTTGCTGCTTGTACATGGAACTGCGAAACAGGTTCATATCAAAATGGCCGCAGAGGAATAAAATAATTAAGCTGAAGTTCGCCCCCTCAATGATGGCTAAGAACGCATTCGTTAGAAAAGCGGATAATGGAGAAGAATTCTATGGAAGCATTTGTAGGAACGTATGAACTTGGACATGTGTTTGTTTTTTTCCAGTTCATGTTGTTTTAACTGACTTTGGCGGCTGCTGAGGCATTTATGTTCAGGAATGCTTGAGATCAATTTGACTCGGGCATTCTTGAGCATTACATGCATGTTTTCTATGCAGAACTGAAACAATGCTGGTGCCTTGCATTTGAAGTTCAGACGCAATCTATATCCATGGACAGTGTTGCAGGCAAGACCATTTGGATACTGTTTCAACTTTTTGTCGGACACAGATGAATTTGGCATCTATTCATTCTGATACTATCATGATTTTCTTTCCCAAGACGTGAATGTAATCTGCATTGGTTGAAGTCTTTGCAATACATTGAGGCAAAATCATGAGATGGTCTTTGTCGGCTGGAGCCTCATTGTATATTCACTTTGAATGAAACTCGGTTGCTCCCCAACTTCGATCGACTCCTCAATTCGCGTCAACAGATCCGAGTACCTGCCGCGGAGCGCACAAACTGTACTCTGCAAAAGTAAGGATTCGATGCTCGTGGCTTGCATCTTGAACCAAGACGCACTCTACGTCCACCGAATGCGTTACCTTGGCGGAACATTCGAGGCGACAAGACCGAACTGGTCTGGTATTTGCTGCAAACAACGCCCCGAAGGCATAGTTGGCAATTTGGACATTGTGCTTCTAATCAGAATTCCTTCCAATCTTTGCAATACATCACTGGATGGTTTTTTTTGACCTTCCAGTAGCGCCTTGAAAAGAATTGCTGGAAAACCTTGCGTGAAATTGTCTCCTAGCATACCCGTCGTGGAGATCTGTCGAATTTGCTGTTCATACCAAAATGGCCGCAGAGGAATAAAGTAATTAAGCTGAAGTTCGCCCCTTCAATGATGGCTAAGAACGCATTAGTTAGATTTGCGGATAATGGAGAAGAATTGTATGGAAGCATTTGTAGGAACGTATGAACTTGTACATGTTGAGATTTGTTTCCGAGGATTCTCTTTTGCAAGCGTATTTTTTTTCCCGCTCGCTTTGGCCGCAGGTCAGACATCTATATGCAGAGAGTTTTTGAGATCAAGGACTGTTCCGCACCTCGTGCATGTCTCCAACAAAGAACTGAAAGTGGTCAATTTGTTTCTCTGAGATCCTTCATCTTTCCATTCTTTCTGATACTCTCATGATTTTGTTTCACAAGATGTGGTCGGCAGACATTCAGCGCAAGACAGAAGCGTTGTTGCTCTTGACAACTTCCGACGACATCTTTGCAAGATAACAGGACCCAACTACCCAATCGGATCTGGAGCCTCGAAGACAAGGTCTTCCAGGAACTTCTCACCTGCAGGTTCCAACGACTTGAATCGAATCTCCTGCATCAGTGACTTTTTCGATTTCGTTACAAATTCAGGCATGACAACAGATGTACATTTTCTTTGCGTTCGAACTCTGATGAGTCCAATCTCCGGATCAAAGCTTTCCTTCCTTTTTTCGCAGCACAAAATCTATTTGTGTCTACTAACTTTTTGAAAGCCATCATTGAGGGGGCGGCGGCCACTTTATCTTTATGATTTTCGGTCTTTTCTCTGCAAAAATGAACTCTTATCTTTTCTTGGCCTCTCTGCTTGTAAATGTTTTCTCTGTTTCAGGCTCAGTTGAACTCTGATGTCCTTTTTTTCTGCAAGGCTGGAATTGGATGTTAGCCTTTTGTGGAGTTGTCCGGCGCTTCTTTCCTTTTGCTAGAAACCTTTAAATTAAATGAAAGGATGTTTGTAATCTGTCAGCTCTATCGGATGGCTCGCCACAAATTGAAACAAGCAACTGAGGTTCCTTAGATGGAGTACAGCGCTATAAGAATGGGTTGGTTGTTTCTATCTTGCACATATACACATACTTCTATCTTTTGATTGCATAAGACTATTTTTTGGTACGGTCATGTGTGGATGGAACGGTTGACCCTCAGATGAAGGCCACGTGGCTCCTGTCAAACGTCGTTGTTTGTCTTCCACGTGCCTCCTGTCACCATCATTTAAATCTTTGTTCTGGTTACCGGCCAGCGTGAGGCGGAGGCTTTACGTTCGAGGAAAAACATGACATTGGATAATTTTACAAACATTTGAAATGCTATCGCAAAGAGACGCTGTGAAAACAGAGATGGCCAAGTCAACACTTGCATCAACAGGAAAGTACTCCATTCTTTTCTGTTTTTGAATGCTTTGCTGATCGTATTGTTTGTTTTGTTTTCTTTTGAGGTTGCGACATTGAGTGGTTCACACAGGGACATATGTATGCTAAAAAAACTAGCTTTGTTTTGTTCACAGGGAGAGAAGAGCGGACAGAAAAAAGTAATAGCCTACATAAGATTTTAAATGTTATCGCAAAGAGAGTGGATGTTGGTGAAAGTTATTTGTGTCTTTTTACATGATGTATCTGTTTTATTTCATTATTTTTTGCTTAAAAAATAAATGTTAGGGACACAATATTCGTTACCGAGACACAGACCTGTGTTACAAAGTCTTAAGCTGCCAGGAAACTTGCGAATTTACACCCCCAGAAGAACTGAGGAGACAAGGCCTGAACCGCTCGTTCCATTCAAGTTTCTTTGCCTGTCTTGTCTCGTAGACGTGTAGGTACGTGGGAGCTCTTGGATGCCACCGGGCCCTTGGCAGCGTTGCACCAGCGCGTTCTGGAGGCTGGTTGCCAAGTGAATCCCGAGGGCAACCCCGTGAAAGCATTGTTCGCATTTATTCCCTCAGGAAATTGAGAGACCCGTAACTTTGAATACGCAATGGGTCTGCCAGTGCTTGGCTTCCCGTGATCAGCTTCGTCTGTGATCGGGTTGCCTGGCGCTGGTTTTCTCTTTGCTATAAACATTTATGGCAATTATCAATTTGAAGCAGCTTTCCACTCTAAAAGAATACTGCTGAAGAATGGGTTTGTTGTTCTGGGTTTCCCGTGATCAGCGTTGTCTGTGATCGGGTTGCCCGGAACTGCTTTCCCTGAGAAATTATTTGAAAGAGTTTTCAAGAAAAAATATATTGCAAGTAGTTTCCTTTTTTTTTGCACGATGTTGCTGTGATGTTGCGTGCGATAGTGAGGGACCATCTGCAACCTTGCCCTCAATTTGCCCGGAACTGCTTTCCCTGAGAAATTATTTCAAGCATTCAATGCCATGCTGCATTTTGAAAAAAAAACAGGAGATGTGCACATAAAGATCAGTCTTTTGGTTTTACCTGGTCCATACCCGTCGCTTGGTCCTCTCCATGCTCCTGCCATTAGAGCTTCACCTTGCGGGCGATAGTCGACTGTTGGCCCTACTGCGCCCTTGCTTCTTTGTGTATGGGTGCGGGCTGCAAAATGCATTTTGAAAAAAAACAGGAGATGTGCACATAAAGATCAGTCTTTTGGTTTTACCTGGTTCAAAGCTGTCAGCATGAAAGTGTTCTAAATAGAACTCTTAGTAGACAAGTTGTGCATTATGTGCCTTTTCATGCTCTGCAATCTGCGTATTATTTGTGCGATTGGGTAGTTTCCTTTTTTTTTTGCTCGATGTTGCTGTGATGTTGCTTGCGACGGTCAGACATCATTCGCAACGTCTCTGCCCTCAATTTGCCCAGCGCGAACTGAAGTTATCTTACATTCAGGCAGAGTATTGATTGTAGCTTCCCTGCGTCCAGCAGTGCGGACAAAAAAAAGGCTTCCGAACAAACAGTCCTCGAAATTCAGGGGCACGCGGAACTTGGAACAAAGGTGTTTTTGTCGGAGGAAAAACATAAGAGTGGACAATTTTACAAACGTTTTTGGCTGGAGAAGGAGAACATCGAGCATCTTAAATCGTTCTTGTGGTTACCGGCCAACGTGAGACAAAGGCTTAACGTTCGAGGAAAAACATGACAATGGATAATTTTACAAACATTTGGTGAAATAGATTTTGTGCTGTTGGCAGTTTTTCCTTTTGCGATCTTCGAGGTCCTTTTTTTAGAGGCGCAAGATTTGAAACTGAGGTTTCTGAATGTGGCGTTTTGCTCGACGACGAGTGTTGAAGTCTGCATTCGCCTCGAGCGCAGGTTTCGCAAGTCAGTGTGGATGTGAATGGTGAATGTATGTCGATGTTTTTGGGAACAAAAAAATTGTTCAGCTATGGTTTGGTGGCCTTTCAGGCGCAAAGATTTGTTTCAGAGTAGTTAGCAGGCCCCAGTTGGGGAGGTAGGGAGGGTGGGCCAGGCTGCTCAAGCGAGCAGCTTGGAAAGAAACCGGTCATGTCTCCGACGCTGCAAGTTTGCGTCGACAGGCATCAACGCTTTAATATCGAATTCATGCCACATTTTGTTTTTATCAAGATGATGATTTGTTTTTTAACAAGATGATGATTTTCCCAATGCATGTCGGAGAGCGGGTGTGTCCGTGATCCCTTTTCCATTGCCAGGGAAACTTTTCTGTATTCTGCAGTTTTATTCGAATGCTCCAGTTGGAAGAAACATTGTTATGCAAGCAATGTGCTGAGTGTGTTGTTTGTTTGTGACTTTGCTGTGTAGCTGCTGTTCCGAATGTGCATAATTTGTGCGTCTTTATCCCTCCTATAGTCTCAAGATTTTGGCTCTTTGTGGCGCCGATTTGTGACCTGTGACGATGAATGGAGCGATCAACGATGATCTTGCAAAGGCACTTGGTCTCTTTTTTTTTTGTTTTTTTTATGCGAAACCTGTCAGGATGCTATCCTGAACAATTCGGTCTTCTACATTGGCAACCAAAGGTTGGTGGAGAGTCTGATACCCAGTTTATTTTTTCCATGCTGAGCTGATCGTATTTTGTCTTTTGTTTTATTTTGAGGTCATCAGATGTTTGAATATCGTCGTCCCGCTCGGTGGTGTCCATTCCTGATTTGCAGCAACTACACTGTTTCAGGCTCAGTGGAACTCATGCATTCGATGGTGAATACATTTTTTTCAGATTTTGTCCCATGGAGGTCTACCTGGACGCTCCATGATTCTTGAGAGGGATGAGGGCTCCGACGGATGGATCGCCTTTGAAGGCATTTATGACTCTGTCAAGTATGAATTCGACAGGCTCCGAGTTTGTTTCAAGTGTCCTGATGTTGGAGCATTGGATGATGGTTCGTTTCAGGGATGGTTTGTTAACAGAGCTGCCGATGGAGCTGAGCCCGACTGGGGCACTGCAACGATGCGTTGTCTTTCCCATTGGGAACGTGAATGAAGCGTGTTATTGTTTTTTTTCTGCTTGTAAATGTGTTCTCCGTGATTGTCAAAGCATATGATCTAAAGTTGTTTGTTGATGCAATGATTCCTTTTTTTGTTTCTCAGGTCAGTGATCGGGAACAATCCGTGATCTGGAATGAAACAACGCTTCCAATCATGCTGCAGCGCGAGTGTATTTGCTAAGTCAATGCACTATTGTCCGACTCAGGGATCTTCCTCTCGGTGACAAAATAAAGCCAATTATATTTCAGCGTTTTCAGATTGCCAGAATGGCATCGTTACCTTGTGTATTCCGCTTTTTTATTCGAATGTGTCAGTTGGAAACACTTCGTTTTGCAAGCAATGTTCTGTGCGTCGTTTTTTGCTTGCGATGCTGTTTTGTATATCAATTTTCGTAAATTTCAAACGCACATACTATCTTCATGCCCAACACTGCTATAGTCTCAACACTCCGGCTCTTCGTGGCACCGCCCTCTGACTGTGACAACGAACGGGGTGTTCAGCGATTCACATCGACATCGACTTGAGAAAAAGGGAACTCGGATATCGCAAAAATGATGAAATCTCGACAGAACACTTTCTCTTGGACAAAAAATCCATTCATTTGGAAAATTCTTTTTGAAAACAATCTCATCTCGCGATTGGCAATGGGATGTGACAACAAACGGGTCGATCAACGATACCCTAGACCTGTCAGGAGGCTATCCTTTCCGATTGAATCTTCTACATCGGAAATTTTGAGAGCCATCATTGAAGGGGGGCAGGCACTTTATCTTTATGATTTTCGGTCCTTTCTCTGCAAGAGACTTCTTTGGTATGAACTATGATGTCCTAATATTGAGGCTGGCCATCTTTCACCTAGGAGATATTCCTATAGAGGCGACATAAGATTTGAAATGCTATCGCAAAGAGACGCTGTGAAAAGAGAGAGGCCAAGTCAAGACTTGCATCCACAGGAAAGGAGTCCATTCTTTTCATCACAATATTTCCCCAAGTACATTTCTCAATGAGGCCGGAGTCTCAATCTTGGTGAAAGTTATTTTGGTATATTAGTATCGTCTTAGAATTTCTTTGCAGGAAATGCGGAAGCTCGACAGAATACGTCGCAAAAGGTGATATGGATATGACGAAAAGCTTGTTCATGAACTTTTCGTCAAGAAGTCGACATTGAAAGCGAATGACATTCCAGGTACTTTGCCACATGTGATGCTGCTCCAACACAACAACAGGGACTTTGACAGAACGATATTGTGACATCTGAGGAACATGGATGTTTGTGCGTGCAAGGGATTGAGCACGATGATTACCCGGTGTTCCGAGCCGCAGGTCAGACTGGATCATTTGTATTTATCTAAGAATGGGTCTGCCAGTGCTTGGCTTCCCGTGATCAGCTTCGTCTGTGATCGGGTTGCCTGGCGCTGGTTTTCCTTTGCTATACGTCGAATAGATTATATTGAATATATGTTTTTTTTGACAGAACGCGTTTGTGACTGAACGGTCAATTCTCATATAAAGGCCACCTTGATGTCGTCAAACTTGATCGTGTTGACGTCTGGCTGGAACAGCAGGAGTCCTCAGAGGAGTTTGGGCTGATCCAGATCTTTGCGCTGAAAAAAGAAAATCTAATGTATTGATAGGAAGAAAAAAGAATGGGTTTGTTGTTTCTGGGCTTCCCGTGATCAGTCTCGTCTGTGATCGGGTTGCCTGGAACAGCTTTCCCTGAGAAATTAATTGAAAGAGTTTTCAAGCAACAATATCAACCAAGTAATTGTTTTGCTTGATATTGCTGTGATCTTCAAAATGATCAGCGCAGGCAACAGGAGAAGCAAAAAGCACAAATTTTTTTTCCGAACCGGTGTCTGCCAGAAGGTTTGGCAATTCAGGATGGAATACCGCTGAAAAATGGTGCTGGTGGTTTCCGCTAGATCAAGGCACATGGATGCCCCGCTTCGGGTTTCCTCTGGAGTGCGTGTGCCCTGCGTTGAGCAGTGCGGGAAAAAACGGCTTCAGAGCAAACAGTTGTCGAAAGTTTCGAAATGGGGAGGAAGGATCGAACGGAACAGAAGTTAAAACGAACGAAGGGAAGCGCGAAAGACGTCAACATTGATGAGACATCCATGGTTAAATGGTTCTGGAAGAGATTGCTTTGCAGAAGAATTTAGCAAATGAATGGATTTTTTGTCAAAGAGAAAGTGCTCTGTCGAGATTTCATCATTTTTTTGCGATATCCGAGTTCCCGTTTTTAATGTGGCGTTTTGTTCGACAACGAGTGTTGAAGTTTGCGTTCGCTTGGAGCGCAGATTTTGCAAGCCGATATCGATGTGAATTGTGAATGCACTTCTATCAGGGACCTGTTAAGTTGGGCTTGCAGTTTTGTCGGATTTGCGGAATTGTCAGATGCTCAGATAAAAGTCAACTGGCTCTCGTATGCAGTGATGTATTTATTTTTTTATCCTCTGCAGCAGCTGAAGTTGTCTTTGCGCTATCTTGGACACATAAGTTGGAGAATATTGTTATACACTCGCATTCCATTGAACCTTCCGAACGAGGTCCTTGACGTAATTCCTGAAGTGTCGGACTCTCGGATCAGTGCAAGTTGTCTACAGGATTGGTTATCTTCTGCTTTTTTTTGCAATTTTGACACATTTTGTTTTTTTTATCCAGAGCTTAGGGTTTACCCTGAGAGAATCATGGCAGAAATTTGAGCAGCGCTCCCGCTGAGGGGGGCCGACCCCCATCGCGAAAAGGTTCTTTTACTTGGTGAGGTTGCTGGAAATTGATGCTGATCCGTTTTCTTGTTCGTGATCGGTCCGTCCGTGATCGGGTTATTGAAACCGAAGTTTGGCTCATTTCAGTTGGCTCATTTCAGTTGCCTTTTCGAAGCACTTACCGCCTCGACACCTCTATTGTTTCATTCTTCAATGGCATTGGTGCCTTTCATTGCTGATCATTCTCTCCAAGAAATGCTTTGGCAGTTGATGTTAGCAGATCGCAATCTGCATGTAGCAAACGAAGTCCTCAATACCTTACTCGAGATTGAAGAATACTTAGAAGATTGTGCTGCACCAGTTGCGCTAGCGACATTGAGGTCGACCATTACCTGCCATCGTCGAACCATTTATCAGTTAGCCATTTGGAAGCTTCAAAAGCTGATGGAATGCCAACGAGCTTTGAATGAGCACTTCCTGTGTTACCACCGTGCACCGCTTGTTGATCTTGAATTGTGAAAGTGAAGTCTTTCACAGCTTTGGGCTATGAAGAAATGTAGCCTATCCCTGGCTGCTGGCCAGCACGTAGTCGGATAGCCTTTTTTGTTTCCTGTTTTGCTTTAATGGTCCTTGATTCTTATGTTTCTCTTTTGATTCGATTTCTCCAAGTGTCAGATTCTCAGATAAGTACAAGTTGTCTACAGGCGTGGTCGTTTGTTTTTTTTGGTGGATTTTGGCACAAAAAGGTTTTTTTTGTTTATCTAGAGTTTAGGGTTTAGCCTTAAGGAATCATTTCAAAAATTTGGGCAGCGCTCCCGCTCAGGGGGGCCGACCCCCATTGCCAATGGTGAGATGAGATTGTTTCCAAAAGGAATTTAGTGAATGAGTGTAATTTTGGTGAAATAGAAATTGGTCTGTCGGGAATGCATCAATTTTGCGATATCCGAGTTCCTTTTTTTTATAGCCCAAAGATTTGAAACTGAGGTTATAGCTCAAAGACTTGAAACCGAGGTTTCTGAATGTGGCGTTTTGCTCGACAACGAGTGTTGAAGTCTGCATTCGCCTCGAGCGCAGATTTCGCAAGTCGATGTCGATGCGAATTGTGAATGTAAATCAATGAGGTCCGTTTATTCGGAAAAGAAACCTTTTCGGCTACGGCCTGGTGGCTCTTCTGGCGCAAAGATTTGTTTCAGAGTAGTTAGCAGGCCCCAGTTGGGGAGGTAGGGAGGGTGGGCCAGGCTGCTCAAGCCAGCAGCTTGGAAAGAGACCGCTCAGGTCTCCGACGCAGGACGTTTGCGTCGACATGCATCAACGCTTTAATTTTGATAACATGCCACAGGTTTTTTTTTGTCATGCCTATTGGAGCCCTCGATCAGCCATTGTTTTCGGCCGATGCGCTCGGGTGAGACTTCCCAGCAGGCAGTTTCTGCGAGGATTTTCACTGTGAATCTTCAATGCGATCTCATCGTCCGTTTCATTTGAGTTGCTTGCGGGTCATTCTCAGGTCCTGTGGCTGGACAATCCTACTACAGTCCCTGTGTTTGACCCGAATATATTTGTTTCATGTTTCCTTCGATGGATGACTGGTGTGCTTCCATGTCTCCATCCTTGTGGCTTTTATTTTTTTTATCAAGATGATGATTTTCCCAATGCATGTCGGAGATCGGGTGTGTCCGTGATCCCTTTTCCATTGCCAGGGAAACTTTTCTGTATTCTGCAGTTTTATTCGAATGCTCCAGTTGGAAGAAACATTGTTATGCAAGCAATGTGCTCAGTGTGTTGTTTGCTTGTGACTTTGTTTTGTATCTGCTGTTCCAAATGTAGATAATTTCTGCATCTTTATCCTTCCTATAGTCTGAATATTTTGGCTCTTTGTGGCGCTGATCTGTGACTTGTGACGATGAACGGAGCGATCAATGATAATCTTGCAAAGGCACTCGGGCTCCTTTCTTTTTTTCCGTTTTTTACGCTAGACCTGTGAGGATGCTATCAGGAAGAATTCAATCTTCTACATTGGAAACCAAAGGTTGCAGGAGAGTCCGATTCCCAGTTTATTTTTGAAAGCCCAGCTCATCGTTTTGTTTGTTTTTTTTTTGAGGTCAACAGATGTTCGAATATCGTCGTCCCTCTTCGTGGTGTCCATTCCTGATTTGCACACAGTACACTGTTTCAGGCTCAGCTGAAATCATGCATTGGATTGTGAATACATTATTCATTTAGATTTTGCTTCATGGAGGTCGAGCTGGACACGCAATGATCATTGAGAGGGATGAGCGTTCAGAGGGATGGGTCGCCTAGGAAGGCATGTTGAACCCTCAGAATTTTGAATTCGAAAGGCTCCGAGCATGCCTTAAGTGTCCTGAAGTTGGAGCACCGGACAATGGTTCCTATCAAGGATGGTTAGTTAACAGAGCTGTAGATGGAGCCGAGCCAGACTGGGGCGCTGCAACCATGCGTTGTCTTTGTTGTTGGGAACGTGAATGAAACGTGTTATTGTTTTTTTCTCTGCTTGTAAATGTTTTCTCCGTGATTGTGAAAACATATGATGCAAAGTAGTTTGCTGATGCAATGGCAATGATTTTTTTTTTGTTTCGTGTCTCACGTCAGTGATCGGGAACACTCCGTGATCTGGAATGAAACAACGCTTCCGGTCATGCTTCAGCGCGAGTGTATTTGCTAAGTCAATGCACCACAATCCGACTCAGGGATCTTCCTCCGGGTGGCCAAATAGTGTCAATTATATTTCTGAGTTTCGAAATCGAATGAACAGCACTCTCTAGTATTCAAGTGATGCACTTCACGAGACCACATCACATGACATGATTACGTGTTATTCATTCTGGCTCCCCAGCTTCTATTAGCGACCTGTTAAGTTGGGCTTTGAGTTTTGTCGGAATTGCGGCATTGTCGGATTCTCAGATAAAGGTCAGCCGACTCTCGTATGCAGTGATTTATTTATTTTTTCATCCGCTTCAGCAGCTGAAGTCGTCTTTCCGCTGTCCTGGACATTGAAGTTGGAGTATATTGCTTATACACTCGCATTCCATGGAACCTTTCTGAACGAGGGCCTTGAGTCTGATTCTTCTCCTTTGACGCAATTGCTGAAGTGTCAGATTCTCAGAGAAGTGAGTTGTCTACAGGATTGGTTATCTTCTCCTTTTTTTTGCAGATTTTAGCACAACATTGTTCTTTTTATCCAGAGTTTAGGGTTTAGCCTTAGAGAATCATGCCAAAAATTTGGGCAGCGCTCCCGCTGAGGGGGGCCGACCCCCATCGCGAAAAGTTTCTTCTTCTTGTTGAGGTTGTTGCGACAATGAACGGCGCTATCGGCGATTTGATTGCACAGGCACTTGGTTTTCTTTATTTTATTTTATGAGCGATGAATTTTCGCCAGATCTGTCAGGAGTCTATTCTGCGCGAATCAGTCTTCTACATTGGAAACGAAAAATTGGTGAAGAGTCGGATCCCCAAGTTTTGTTTTTGAAAGCCGAGCTCATCGTTTTGTTTCTTTATTTTGTTTTTTTGAGGTCAGCAGATGTTTGAATATCGTCGTCCCTCTTCGTGGTGTCCATTCCTGATTTGCACACAGTGCACTGTTTCAGGCTCAGCTGAAATCATGCATTCGATTGTGAATACATTATTCATTTAGATTTTGCTTCATGGAGGTCAAGCTGGACACGCAATGATCATTGAGAGGGATGAGGGCTCCGACGGATGGATCGCCTATGAAGGCAGATGGAACCCTGAGAATTATGAATTCGACAGGCTGAGGGCATGTTTTAAGTGCCCCGAACGTGGAGCACTTGACAACGGCTCGTATCAAGAATGGTATGTTAATGCAGCTCCGATTGGAGCCGCCCCTAACTGGGGGACTTCGACCATGCGTTGCCTTTCCAAGTGGGAATGTGAATGATACGTGTTATTTTTGTTGGGTCTGGTTGCAAATGTTTCCTCCGTGATTGTGAAAGCATATGATCTAAAGTTTTTTCTGATGCAATGATTTGTTTTTTTTCGTTTCTCAGGTCAGTGATCGGGAACACTCCGTGATCTGGAATGAAACAACGCTTCGAATCATGCTTCAGCGTGAGTGTATTTGCTAAGTCAATGCACCACAGTCCGACGCACGGATCTTCCTCCAGGTGGCCAAATAATGCCAATTATATGTCAGAGTTTCCAGATGGGATGAACAGCATTCGCTAGTATTCAAGCGATGCACGTCACGATGCCACATCACATGACATGATTACGTGTTATTCATTCTGGCTCCCCAGCTTCTATTAGCGACCTGTTAAGTTGGGCTTTGAGTTTTGTCGGAATTGCGGAAGTGTCGGATTCTCAGATAAAGGTCAGCCGACTCTCGTATGCAGTGATTTATTTATTTTTTCATCCGCTTCAGCAGCTGAAGTCGTCTTTGCGCTATCCTGGACATTGAAGTTGGAGTATATTGCTTATACACTCGCATTCCATGGAACCTTTCTGAACGAGGGCCTTGAGTCTGATTCTTCTCCTTTGACGCAATTGCTGAAGTGTCAGATTCTCAGAGAAGTGAGTTGTCTACAGGATTGGTTATCTTCTCCTTTTTTTGCAGATTTTAGCACAACATTGTTCTTTTTATCCAGAGTTTAGGGTTTAGCCTTAGAGAATCATGCCAAAAATTTGGGCAGCGCTCCCGCTGAGGGGGGCCGACCCCCATCGCGAAAAGTTTCTTTTAGTTGTTGAGGTTGTTGTGAGAATGAACGGTGCGATCAGCGATTTTATTGCAGAGGCACTTGGTTTTCTTTATTTTATTTTAGCAGCGATGAATTTTCGCCAGATCTGTCAGGAGTCTATCCTTCGAGATTCAGTGTTCTACATTGGAAACGAAAAATTGGTGAAGAGTCCGATCCCCAAGTTTTGTTTTTGAAGGCCGAGCTTATCGTTTTGTCTTTTTATTTTGCTTTTTTGAGGTCAGCAGATGTTTGAATATCGTCGTCCCGCTTCGTGGTGTCCATTCCTGATTTGCACACAGTGCACTGTTTCAGGCGCAGCTGAACTCATGCATTCGATTGTGAACACATTTTTCATTTAGTTTTTGCTTCATGGAGGTCGAGCTGGACACGCAATGATCATTGAGAGGGATGAGGGTTCCGACGGATGGATCGCCTATGAAGGCAAGTGGAACCCTGAGACTTTTGAATTCGAAAGGTTGAGAGCATGCTTTAAGTGCCCGGACCGTTGGGCACTGGATAACGGCTCCTATCAAGGATGGTTTGTTAACGGAGCTCGACGTGGAGCAGACCCCGATTGGGGCACTTCGACAATGCGTTGTCTTTCCAAGTGGGAACGTGAATGATACGTGTTATTTTTGTTGTCTCTGGTTGCAAATGTTTCCTCCGTGATTGTGAAAGCAGATGATCTAAAGTTTTTTGCTGCTGCAATGATTTGTTTCTTTTTTCGTTTCTCAGGTCAGTGATCGGGAACACTCCGTGATCTGGAATGAAACAACGCTTCGAATTATGCTTCAGCGTGAGTGCATTTGCTAAGTCAATGCACCACAGTCCGACTCACGGATCTTCCTCCGGGTGGCCAAATAATGCCAATTATATTTGAGAGTGTCCAAATCGGATGAACAGCATTCGCTAGTATTCAAGTGATGCACATCACATGACATGATTACGTCTTATTCATTCTGGCTCCCCAGCTTCTATTAGCGACCTGTTAAGTTGGGCTTTCAGTTTTGTGGGAATTGCGGAAGTGTCAGATTCTCAGATAAAGGTCAGCCGACTCTCGTATGCAGTGATTTCTTTATTTTTTCATCCCTTTCAGCAGCTGAAGTCGTCTTTGCGCTATCCTGGACATTGAAGTTGGAGTATATTGCTTATACACTCGCAGTCCATGGAACCTTTCTGAACGAGGGCCTTGAGTTTGATTCTTCTGCTTCAACGCCATTCCTGAAGTGTCAGATTCTCAGATAAGTGCAAATTGTCTACAGGATTGGTTATCTTCTTCTTTTTTATGCAGATTTTGGCACAACATAGTTCTTTTTATCCAGAGTTTAGGGTTTAGCCTCAGAGAATCATGCCGGAAATTTGGGCAGCGCTCCCGCTGAGGGGGGCCGACCCCCATCGCAAAAAGTTTCTTTTACTTGGTGAGGTTGCTGGAAGTTGAGTCTGATGCGATTTCTTGTTCGTGATCGGTCTGTCCGTGATCGGGTTATTGAAACAGAAGTTTTATTGCTTGATCCAGGCTCTAATGTTTGATTTGTCTAGAGTATAGACAGATCAAACAGTAGAGCCTTGGTGGAACCAAATTGGGTGGTACCATCAAGGAGGTTGGGTGGTTGGGGAGACCCATGTTGGGTTTTCATTGCAAGGACATATTGTTCTTGATTCTGCGTCGCCTCGACGGTCTGCCCGGTCGAGCCCTGGCTCTGCCCGAATGGGTTCGGCCGCGTCTCACGGGTGGATCCGAGGTACGTGTGCCATGCGCAGAGCCATTCCTTACATCCTATGTTCAGCATCAGTTTTAACATCATGCATCAACGCGTCTTCTGGATCAGTTTGAGCATCATGCATCTGAAGGCGCTCGTGTGTTCTTCAGATCCATGGAATTCAACCTGACTGAGAAGCTGAGTTTAAGTATGGTGATGCGTGTACTTCCAATGCCTATCAGTGTTATGAAGAAAATGTTTGCTTTTCTCCCGTGCAACCTTGCTTGGCACTCCTTTTCTGTTGTCATGAGGTCGGATGTTGGTGGAATATGCACTGTTGAAAGAAATTCTTATGATTTTGCTTGCTTGTGCTCAAGAGAAGAGAGAGTGTTCATCTTCGAAATCTATAGGTCGAGCGAGTTTCCCAACATTTTATCAGCTGTTCCACTCCAATAATTTTGTCTTGCTTTGTTTTTACGATTAGCAAGCAAAATACATTTTCAGCTCCTGTCCTGGCAATGGATGGAAACACTGTTGGTGGGAATAGCCTTTGTGCCAATTGTGGTTGGCGATGGAACAAATGTATTGCCACAAGAGAGGAGTTCAAGAAAGTTCTTTTCATGAACTGGGTGAAACAATATGACCGACCTTTGTGTTGGCTTTGTGCCCAAGTTTGCCCTTTTTTACAAGATGGACAAAAGGATCCGAACGGATTGATCCGACAGTTTGAGTCTTCCTGGGCAACGGCCCGACAATATCGAAGGCTAAAGATGCTGCCACCATGTGACCCTCTTTTTAGCCTAGAGGCGGAGCGAGATTCTGTGTCTCCTGAGATTTGGCGTGATCCCTTTTCGCCGAGAAATGAAAGAACAACATCGACTTCTAACATCTTTGCAGGTATGATCGCAGAAGCTCAGAGGTTGAGGTGTGACATGATGTCACTGAGGACCAGGCTCGATCAAATTTGCCTTGAGTATGGTCGACAGATTTTGTCAAAAAAGAATGAAGAATGTGTTTTCACAAATGAAGAAGCAAGTAATGCAGCATCTTCTTCCGACCGAGGGCAGAATCGTTGGTCAACGCAACAAGATCGACAATCAAGAAGCGGCAATTTCCCGTTGCATCCGCTGCCAACAGTGCATGAATCTGAAAATAGATCGAATGACCGGAACATGTCACATGAATCTGGAAGCTGGACCGAAGACAGTTCTTGGAGAGATTCATCGTCATGGCGGCAAAACAACCGATGGCAATCCTGGAATTCAAACGGAGGTTACTCCTCCCAGGATACTTGGGATGAAACTGAAGGTGTGGGATCATGGAACCGTTCCTATGAAAGGCCACACTATGTTGAAACTTTGCAGAGCTCGAATAATAGCAATGCGAGACAGGCACGACCTCCTCGTGTAGTTTGGGATCCTCCTCCTGCCAATTCTGGTCGTTGATGGCAGAAGGCTGTTCATGTTCAAATGCAAAACTTCAAAGATTCATTGCTTGCATGGACACAATTTGTGTCTTTTTCTTTTTAACCACAAGAGGTTCGGTCCGAGCAGAATGGAATGTCCGTGATCGGGTGAGTTCGTGATCGGCAGATTTTCCCAGTGAATGCAGACTTGAAATCATCATCACGTTTCAGTAAAGCTGTACTGTGAATGGTGGAGAATTCAGTGAATGTGAAAAAGTGACTTCTGTGCATCTGTGTCAAAAGAGGGGAGGTTCAGAATGTTGATGTGCTTTTAACATTGGAGTTGATACGTATATTTTCTTCTTAATAGTTGAAGCTTTATCAAAATGTTTTGTATAGATTTTTATGAATTAAGTTGAAACGATGATGCCGTTTCCATATGATGCATAAGCTTCCTCTGATCATTTTACTCGCTAACATTATGGCTCCAGATTTTTCACAGAAAACGTTATCCGCGAGGGTGATCTTTATTCTTTTTGATGGACGTGCGTGTTTGGTCCATTTTCTCTGGCGAATTATTGAGCAGAATTGCTTTGGAAGCTGGCCCTGGTGTTACTGGAGCAGACATCAAAAAAATACTCTCTGACCAGCTGGGAATCAATAGGTTCAGACAAGTGTTGTATTCGAAGGATGGAACACAGATTCTAAATGGAGAAGTCTTAAACCAAATTGAGCATGATGTGCATTTGCTGGTCAAAGGAACCGGGCACGTTTTGTGCAACGAGTCCCAGCGAAGTCAAATGGTTGAAGCTTGTTCGGCTAATAAACTGCAGATCCTGGAACTGCTATTGTACGAGCATCTTGATCCAAACACTACAGACGCATATGGCAGAACCCTACTAGAATTGGCAGCTGGCGGAGATCATCTGGACGTAGGCAATCTTTTATTGGAGGCTGGTGCTGAAGCAGAGACAAAATCAGCCATAAGCACTCCTCTTTTGACAGCCACCAGAATGGGCAACACCGAATTCGTGAACCTTCTGTTGCATGCTAATGCAAATCCTAATCGTTGCTACTGTGTTCGACCTGGATTTCAAAAATGTTGGACACCTTTGATTTGTGCTGTTCGCCACGACGTGGATTACGATTACAGACATGCAACTATCGTTCCCATGCTCATTAAAGCGGGAGCAGACGTGAACTACAGCTGTGATAGCATGCCACCCTTGGTTGCTGCAGTCGAGCAGTCGAGTTATCACATCATGTGGTACCTGCTTCAAGCTCAGGCAAATCCGAATGTCACGAATCGCAATTTGAAGCCAGTTTTGCATATTGCAGTCAAAAGAAACGATCCTACTGCTGTGGAAATGTTGCTTCAGAACTCTGCTGATATAGAATTGAGAGATGCTCAGAATCGATCAGCCGAGCAGCTTGCAGCCAGTGCTGCTTTGAGAGAAATGCAAGGAATGCTTTCTCGTAGACATTTGCGGCAACATCATTAGGAATGAAATCATTCCGTACAGAAGAAAATTGCTCAAGCTTCAGTGGAAAAACAAAACTCTTTCTGAGGACGATGAACGCATTTCGTTGCTGAATGATAAGTTAACAATTTCTGTTTCACAATGCTTGTTGTTGTTTCATTGGAATTTGCTTGTTTCGGGTCAAGTCAGCTCTACAAGCTGTGCCTAAGGATCAGACAGATAGACATAATGCATAGGCAGATCAATTTCATATTTTTCAGTGTATTATGAACCCAAAGGGATCAGAGCTTTATCAAATAGAAATGGAAAAACATGTATCAAGGTCAGCTGTTGTAGAAACCTTTCTATCAGCTATGGTTAGAACCAATGCGCAATGTTAGACAATATATCTCATTCAAGGTATTTTTCTCATTCTGTGGCAATGTCGTGGCAGAGTCCGTGATCGGGTGTGTTCGTGATCGGAGCATGAATCTGTCAACAGCAGATGGAGGCCAATGCGCTAATTGTCGTTGGACATGGGAAATACCACTTTATACCAAAAGGGACTACGATGGTACAGATTTCTTCGTTTGGCACAAAAATCGAGACAGGTACTTGTGCTATCTGTGCGCGCAGTCATGCCCAGATTTGCACGAGAAAAATCCAAAGAGTTTGCGTTACACCAGTTATCAAGAATGTCATGAGTACCGCAGGAACCACATGAAGCCACCGCCTGACCAAAATGGTGACACCTGGGACAAACATTTCCGTGAGTTTTGGCAAGATCCTTGGGGATTGGATGAAACAGCTTCAGTGGCAAATGTTTCAGATTCGAATGCTTTGCAAACTGGAATTGCACAATTGGAGAGTGTTCTGAGTGAGCTACAGTCAGAGCTTTCTGCTCTCTCTGAAAAGTTAGAAAACTTCAAACAAACAATCAGGCTGACGAGCGCCACTCAAATTTAATTTCCTGACCCTTTCACAGAGTAATCCACTTAATGTGGTGCTTGGGACTGTGCATGCTATTCTTGGTGCGTCTGTTGATTTTCACCAAGGGTCATATGCAGATAAGAGCAATTTGCAGATACTGGTCTGTGCTGTCAAAAAAACAGATGCTAGCCACGTCATTGCTTTACATCGTCGTTGTCAATTTAGGATTATCATCTCTTAAATGTGATTTGCATTCAGTTTTTTCTCTATGGCAATTTTGTTTTGAACATCTCCAAGTGTTTTGATTTTTGTTTTCCTAGATAGGTCGAATCATAAGGCACGAGACATTGGTCATGATGGAAACATCAAGCGGCAATCGCATTTGAATTCGCTGTCTCGGCTCGAGTTTGCCATTTGTGTTTGAGCTTTTGAAATGCTCATTCGTGGTTGCAAGAGAACTTTTCGTGACTTCAGTACTGCAGAGAACAAGGCGAGGAAAAGACGCGATTGCAATGCTTGGTCTAACCACATGGATGATATTAATTCGGATGACAATCGTTCAGAGGAAGATTGGAAATCAGACAATCCCGAAGAAGATTTGCAGCAAATCAGTGCCAAACACTACATGACAGACGAACTTGCTTCCAGATGGTACAGAATGATGTTGAAGACAGTCGAGCTTCTGACAGATGATTGTCTTGCAGTTCTGCCTTCTTACTTTGGAGGACCCAGACAAGCTCGTTTATCTCGTGAGATCGAATTGACATCTGTGGTTCAGAAGCTGCAAGATTTGAGCTCCGACATTGTCGACATGTGCAACGATAAATTACTTTCAAAAAAACAGTCTGAGGCATTGACTGAAAGAATCTTCAAAAAACGCAAACTTCTGGAAGACCTGCTGTTCTTGAACTCGCTTCTATTTTTGGAAAGTACATTCGAAGGAGTTTTTCTGTCATGTTTTAGCTCTCCGAGTATACCGAGGTCTTCTATACGCAATTATATGAAGCGTTTCAGCATGAATTTAAACACCTTGCAGACTTTATTGGAAAACGGCTGTCTCCTTGAGAGTGAGATCGTGCAGCGTGGATGGCTCGTTCTCAATTTCGATGCAATGCCGGATGAGGTGTTTGCAGAGATGATCGAAAATAAACAACGGGAACCCACTTATGTTGCTCTCAAAGATATGTTTAGAATACATTTTCTGGATGTTCCTCTATTAGCTGCAGAGGCAGGGCACGATGTGTGTCTACGCTTCAATTTCATTCCCAACGCATTACAAGAAGTTGTGAAGCAAGCCAAAGAGCGCGGTTCGCACACTCCAGAAAGGCGTGTATATTCTTGGTTGCTCCAATTAATTGATTTCGTGAACGAGAGAAAGAGCAGGATTCGAGTGCATGATGAAGAAGAATGCACTCGCGACTTGTTGCGATAGTGTATTGGTTAGTACTCGGTTGTTCTTACGCGGTTGTGCGCTTGCGCTCGCGTGGTTTTGGGTTTTTCCTTTCCTCTGTTGGGTTGACCCCGGTCTTGTGGCGCACACGGTTTTGGTTGCGTCCCGGTGTTGTTGTCTTTGGGTTTCCGCGCGTGGAAGAGTAACTCGGAAGTTTTCTTGCGGAACTCAAACTTCAAACAAACACCAAACACAAATGTGAAATTTACTTTACCCTTATTGGGTTGGAAAAGCTCACCGGTATTGTGAGGCCACTTATGGAAAGGTTGAAGGTTCAAGGTTTGAATCAAGAACCAACTTTGTGAAAATTCTCAGAACTTATTTTTCTGAAATTTCTTCTTTTGAAATGTCCGGGATGGAAAACAATTATTGAAAGAATGGAAACTTCATTTTATGTTATGTTCCGTCACAAGTAGTGGATCAAAATGGGTTGGAGACCAAAAGTGTCTTGCAAGATCGGCTGAGCCCCGGCGCACTTGTGCACCCTATGGAGGGGGCAGAGCTTGAGCAAGCCATGTGGCAGGTCTTAGTGAAGAGTGGACTGGATGCAAAGAAACTTTCAGTTTTTGGTGCAGATGAATCTTCGTTGATAGCTAGACAGATTTGTGAACAACTTGGAGTCATTTGTGAGTCGTGGCATGAGGATTTGGTTTTAGGTTGAATTCTTTCTGTCAGTTCTGCAGAGCCTTTTCAGAAACGTCTCCGTGGTGACCATCAGCAGGATCCGTTGGTCGTTGGAAGCCTCAGTCAACAGCATTTCTCAAGGTCAAGTTCCTCTTCAGGTTCTGGTTTGGGTAGGACTTCAAAGGATATGGACTTTCTTTGGACACCACTCAGTGCAAAGCAGCGTGCATTGAGGGACCAGACAGAGGCGAAGCAAGAACATGAGAATGCTTTGAAAGACAGATGGTCAAAGGAGTTGTATAAAGAGCTCATGAAGGTTCAGGCACCAATACTTAATGGGATGGAGATTTGCGTCAACCAGTCAAGAGTGCATGTGGCTATTGCCGGCAAGACACGTCCTAGCACTTTGAAACGTTACATAAAGGCATGGAGAGATTGGCAGACTTGGAAACTAAACACCTGGGGAAGCGATGTTTTTGTCCATCCTGGCATGTTCTGTGAGTATCTCTTCAATCGCTTTGATGAGCCGT
Organism: Cladocopium goreaui; assembly: GCA_947184155.2. NCBI lineage: Eukaryota > Dinophyceae > Suessiales > Symbiodiniaceae > Cladocopium > Cladocopium goreaui. The sequence continues at coordinate 42,194 of CAMXCT020006733.1, read as the reverse complement.
GCGGAGCTACAGTACTAAATTTCATTTGTAAGGCAGTTGCATGGTTTGAGAAAACAGCTGGCTTTGATACTTCAGACACAGTTGCGTTGTCTCGTGCAGTGATTCAGATTAGGGACTATTTGACTGAGAAGTTGTCAGCAGATGCACCGCCTGTCAGAAGGGCTCCACGTTATCCGGCAGTTGCAGTCGAAGCCTTGGAGTCATTGGTTCTTGATACAAATGAGTTAGTTGGCATGAGAATCATGGCATGGGTTAAGCTTCTGAAGATTTGGGGAGCATTGCGCTATGACGACATGCAGAAAATCAAGCTTGGTGATTTGCATCTGACAGGTGGTAGGTTGACAACCACTTTGCGTGTTACAAAGACTTCAGGGCCTGGAAAGCGTGTTCAGGAGTTGCCAGTTTGCATTTCGGAGCAAGCTTTTGTCTGGGACTCTGATTGGATTCCTCAAGGGTTTCAGCTACTGAAGACCTATGCAGACTTTGACAGGGACTATTTACTGCCGAAACTTACAGCTGATTGGGGCGGCTTCATGCAGAGGTACGCCACATATCAGGATGTCACTGCATATTCCTGTAGGCTGAGAAAACATTTGGTAAGCCACTATGACATCAATCCTTTGTTTCCTGAAGACTTCGCTTCTTTTTGGACAGAGCACAGTGAGAGAGCAACGTTACCGACTGCTTTGGCGATGCTGGGAGTTCAGGGAGCTCAGAAGGACTTGGTAGGTCGTTGGAAGCCTGAGGCCAGTGACACTTATGTAAGGGCATACAACGGTTTGGTTTCACAGTTGCAAGCCAAGTACAGCAAGACGTTGAGAAAACATGACCGCTACACGTTGTTGGATGAGATAGATATCATTGAGAGTGCGGATGCGTGGTTGCGTGACAGGAAATCAGAGATTTCGGATGATGAAAGGGCAGACTTGGTGCATACGTTGATGTCAACACTTGATTCCTTTGCAGTGCAGGAACCTGTAGGGACTTTTGCAAATCCAGAGCCCATGTCAGAAGACTTTGATGTCGCAGACCTGGAGACTACCGGAGATGACAGACTGGAATCAAAGGCGCAGAGGGAAACTGGATACATCATTGTCACTACAGGCAGAAATTGCAAGAGGCTGCATAAGGCAAAAGGTGGTTGCTGGATGGCTCGTGAGAAAATATTCAAAGAGTCAGCTGAGTATGAGGACAAGCCGCCAGACACGGAGTTCACACATGTTTGCAGAATTTGTTGGCCAAAACCTGCAGAGAAGGAGGACAGTTCAGGTGAGACGTCTTCGGACGATTCGAATGGGTCTTCATCATCCAGTGGGAGCTCAGATAGTTGATTTGTTCTTGCATTTCGTCATTCTCACTTGCCTCATGTCTGATAATTCGTGCGTGTTTCATTTCACATGTTTCACTAGGGATTTAGGGCAAAGATCCGGTCCTTGTCATGCCAAAGGCATGAGGGAAGGAAAAAAAAAAACATGTGTTTGTCACATCTCGCAGAATGGGGGGCATCTCTGAATGGCAATTTTCCCATTTGATGCGCTTGCAGAATCTGACCCCACGAAGTCCATAGATGGTGCCAGTTTTCCCCACGTTTAGGAGGTACTTTCATGACTTCCTGGGGTCTGTCATTTGATCCAAACCGAGAGGAAAATTGCAATTTCTGAATTGTAGTGCATGAAAGTTTTGTCAGGACCGGCATTGCATTCATATTAGTCCTGACCGGAATGGATTGATTTGAAAAGTTGAGAGTCATTTGAGAAGATGCAGAGAAACATTGTCCCGGAATAGAAGGACCGGAGAAAAGATCAGAGTCAAGGAATCCGCAGATTCCCGGTACATGGCTCAGAGAAAGCTCAGAGATGCACAGAAAACATGCGAGTTTCAGCATTTGTTGATTGAACTTTCATTACATGAGGGGTAGGAAGTTGTTGTGAAACCTTTCTTTGGATTTGGGGTTGAAGCACTTGATGAATTTTGGGATGTTTTTGCAAACTTCTGGAACGGCACTTGAAACTTTTGGCATTGGCAGTGAACACAGATTTTTACTTTGAACAACCTCACTCGCGTTAACTGCGGGACCTTTGCTGCGATGGCAGTTGCACCAGTGATAGGGCCACGGACCCTTGCGGAGTCATTGAGATTGGGAAGCTCTGATTTGAGATTTACGCTTGGTCGCAACGATGTTCCTGAAGAGATGCAGGCACATTTCTTTGAGAATGGGGTCACGAATGTCAACAAGTTTTCATCCTTCTTCAGGGACGAAGCTGACCTCATCAACGTTTTGAGGACGGATTTCAATGTGGATGCAGCTGCATCATTGCAGGATCGTGCGAAGGTAGCAGCGATCATATGCTCTTGGAAAGAGACAGTCACAAAAGCAAAGCGCCAGGCTGAGGTGGAGGCTGAGATGAATTCTAGAGAGTGGACAAAGCCGATACCGACTGGAGACTACGTTCAGTTGAGAAACTACTTCCAGAAGAACGTGGGCATAGTGGAGGACCGAGTCATGCCATCGAAAGAGTACCTAGAGAAGAAGCTGCAGGAGCTGGAGAATGGAGAATTTCGTGCCGAAACATTGGCCGAAGTGGTTTCGAAAGATGAGATAGATCCTGATGTGTTGGTTCCTGTGTTTGACAGCAAGGGCAGCTTGTCAGTGAAGAAGGGGAGCACTACGGTTCCTATGCCTACAGGCCCAGAACAACTCAGACGCCGCCTCAGTGTGATGCAGAATTGCTTGATGATGTTGTCAATGAAACATGTTGGAAGGGAAGAGATTCAGGACGTCAGCAAGGAGGTGTTCGATAAGTATAAAGATTATATTCTTGGCGATTACGTCTGGGGCCTTTCTTCAACAGATCTCAATGGGCAGCAGATACAAACACCTCCTTGGGGATTGGTACTTTCATATGAACATGCAGTGCGGAAACGTGCATACAGTCTCATGTTGTCAGAGAGATTGATGTTAGGAGCAGCACTTGAGAAAGCTTGGAAATGTCCCACGACAAAGGAACGCCATTTCATCACACCTTTGGCTTTGTACTCAAAGAGATCTTATGCACCGAGCGCCAATCCAGGTACAGGAACATGGAACCCCAAGGGGAAAGGCAAAGGCAAGTCGAAGCCCACAACTAAGGGAGGACAAAAGGGTTCAGGTTCGGGACAAGGACCAAACGGAGAAAAGATCTGCTATCGTTTCAATTCAGGCAAATGCAACTACAAAGGATGCAAGTTCGTGCACATGTGCAACAAGTGTTTCAAGACGGGGCACAACGCACTCAATTGCAAGGACAAGCCCACTCCCGATACCACGGGAACCTGACTTTGGGGCAAGGATGAGCAGACAGTTTCACAGAATACAGATGTTTGCAAGGTGCTTTACTTGTTTTCTGGATGCACCCGTAAGGGATCAGTCAGTCATTGGACAAGGAAGCTTGCCACTAAGTGGAATGTCAAGGTTCAGATTGATATGGTGGACATTAGAGTGCGGCCGCATTTGGATGTGACAAAGCCTTCCGTTCAGCAATCGTTGTTAAACAAGATTAGGGCTGGATACTATGCTGCCATCATTTTGAGTCCTCCATGTTCAACTTTCACCAGAGCCACCTTTTCAAACAAAAGGGGGCCTAGACCTGTGCGTACGTTTGTGCATTTACGAGGGCTGCCGAGGCTGACATGGACCGAAAGGAAAAAGGCGATGTGGGGAAATGGTTTGACTGATTTTTCGTTTACAGTTTGCAAGGCAGTGCGCAAGACAGATACTGTGGTTATTTTCGAGAACCCAGAGGACCTTGGAGCAGTTCAGCAAGGACCTTTTCTGGGACAGCGCCCAGCTAGCATGTGGCAGTGGCCTGAGTTTAGTGAACTCCTAGATTCTGGAGACTTTGAGACTTGCGCTTTCTATCAACAAGACTTTGGAACGGAATATCTCAAGCCTACAAGGCTACTCTTGAAAAATGTTTCTACTGACTTGGAAGCATTCGTTTTTGGGAAGCCTTGTTTTGACGATCAGGGATTCTATACGGGACCATTACAGCGACGCAGTTCTCAAATGGCGTTGATAGGTCACAGCAATGGCAAGTTTACAACAGCTGGTACAGAACAATGGCCCAGTCAATTTTGCAGATGGGTAGCCAGTCAATTGCTCAAATACTGGCTCAAAAAGCACTCCATTAATGCCTTCGGAAAGGAGGAGGACACTGCAAATGGAGTGCAACAACAGCCATCACCTCAAGTTGTTGAGGAATATTCCACAACATGTGCAGAAGGTTGGAAAGTTTCTGGAGGAGAAGGGGAAGCTAGAAAATGTGAAACACTTGGAAAGTCACGGATGTTCCATGATGGATGTGGTTTGGCTTCACCTGGTAGATGGGACATAGAGAAACGCGTTTGGAACAATACACCCTTTTGGAACAACTTGCGGAAGGCGACAGTGGAGCTTGTTTTGCAAAGTTGCGGAGGGCTACAGAAGCTGGATCGAATGTGTTTCGAGATGGCGGCAAAGGGGGAGGCCGGTTGTGACCTCATGAAAGACAAAGTGTTGGAACAGCGTTTGGTGGAGCTTTGGAAGGAGAGCTTGTTGAGGGAAGGGGTCAGTGAACAGGGCCTCACAGATGTGGCTCATGGACAACCCTTCCGCCTTAGACTGATGGAAGCTCTTTTGGACAAAGCGGGAGATCCTGACCACAAGTTTTTATTGGAAGGGGAGAAAGGTTTTCCGGTGGGGGTGCTTAGACCCTTACCGAGAACGCCTCACATGTATGAGGAGCAAACATCCTGGAAACTTGAGGACGATCCATACATGAAAGCAGAAGTATGGCGAGACAACTACGAGTCAGTGGGGGACCACGAGGAATTTGTGAGACAGCATTTCGAGGAGGAGTGCAGAGAAGGCTTGATGGAGAAACTGACGCTAGAGCAGGCCAAACAACGTTATGGCGACAAAATTGCAATCTCTTCTTTGGCAGTGCTTGTGGAAGAATCACATGGCAACAAGCGGAGGATCATACATGATGCTACACATGGCACGAAAATCAACAATAGGATCAAGTGCAGAGACAAACAACGAAGCCCTGGAGCTAGAGAAAAACGTTATCTGTTATCCTACTACAAGAAGCGGGGTGACGTTGTTTTCAGCTTGGTTGGTGATATCAGCAAAGCTCACAGGAGATTCCTTCATGATCCGGCGGAGCACGGTCTATTAGCATGTCGGGTCAAGCACTCTGACAACTTCATCTTTGTGAACAAAGTTGGAACTTTTGGGGTTGCCTCAGCGAGTTACTGGTGGGGCAGACTAGCTGGTTCAGGCATCAGACTGGTGCATGAACTCTTGGGACCCGAGATGCCGATTGAGATGCTGATCTTTGCGGACGACTTGGAATCGTTGGGGGCTGGAGTTGGTGGCAGGCGTGGCATTGCTCTTTCTTTCTTATTCTTGTCAACACTTGGTTTCCCTTTCAAATGGTCGAAGCAACGCGGTGGACTGAAGGTCGAGTGGATTGGACTTTTCACCGAGTACACAACCATGAAATTGGGACTTTCTCCAAAGAGGGCGGCATGGATGGAAAGTTGGACTCGCAAGCTAGCCACTGTGGGCAAGGTTACAGCGAAGGAGATGGAGCAAGGTTTGGGGAGACTGGGATTCGCAGCAAATGCTTTGACTTGGGAGCGACCTTTCCTGGGACCTCTTTATTCTTGGACGGCGGCAATAAGGAACAAAACTGGTTTGTTGCGTATTCCCACTATGCTGAGGACTATTCTTTGGTTTTTGGCTGACAGAACGCGAGATGGTGGCAGTTTACAGGAGCCACCGCCCCTTAGAGATGGTGAAGGAGATGATGTTATCTTCTATACAGATGCAAAGGCGACAGAATGTGGAGCTTGGATTGGAGGTTTTCTTCAGGCCAAGGATGGTAGTATAGCGGAGTGGTTCTCTGAAGAGGTCAAGACCGAATGGGCACCTTGGTTGTTCATCCGTGGCGATCCAAAGCGGGTCATTGCTGCACTTGAGATGTTAGCAACGCTCATAGCTGCGAGGTTGTGGGCGAGGGGTCTATCCAAAGGTGGACGTGGCAAGTGCTGGATCAAGGGGAGTACAGACAATCTCTCCAATGCTTATGCGGTTAGCAAGTGGATGAGCACCAAGTATCCACTTACAGTCTTGATCATGGAACTTTCAGAGACGTTGCGCACTAGAGATTGTGAACTTTGTTTAGAATGGGTACCGAGAGAGAAGAATCAACTTGCGGACGATTTGACCAATGAAAAGTTTGACCATTTCCCCATGGAGCTTAGAGTCAGGTTGGTCGGAGGAGATACAAAATGGTTGGTGCTGGACAGCCTTTTGAAAAAAGCACAGGAGTTTCACGAGGAGTTGGCAAAAGAGAGGAAGCGAAAGAGTCCTGTTTCTACACCGAAGGGTGTTCAGAAAAGAGCCAACAAAAAGAGGCGAATAGAACCTTGGTGAATCCCTCGTTTTGCAAATGGGATAGGATGCTGCTCGGTAAATCACCCGGTTTGAAGGTGAAGCAGACATCAGAAACACAAAGGTCATGGGAAACACCAACCTCGACAAATAATCTAAAGAAGCAAAAAAGAATAAATTTTAAAGTGCGCTCGGAATGCAAAACAAACGAAACACATGTCAGTTGCTTCAGTTGTCAGACGGCAGTGATGTTGTTGCATGTTTCTCGGTTTTTGGTTTTGGTTTTGAGTTTATATATAAGAGATATATAATTGAAGAAATATGAAAAATATTGCCACACATAGAGCGTAATGCGCGAGGGTTGTTTCCGCGTATATTCCATTCCTTCCCCGGTGTATTTGTGATTAGTTGGGAGGGTTTTGGGTGGATACTTTAGTACTATACCTGTACGCACTCGCGACTTGTTGCGATAGTGTATTGGTTAGTACTCGGTTGTTCTTACGCGGTTGTGCGCTTGCGCTCGCGTGGTTTTGGGTTTTTCCTTTCCTCTGTTGGGTTGACCCCGGTCTTGTGGCGCACACGGTTTTGGTTGCGTCCCGGTGTTGTTGTCTTTGGGTTTCCGCGCGTGGAAGAGTAACTCGGAAGTTTTCTTGCGGAACTCAGACTTCAAACAAACACCAAACACAAATGTGAAATTTACTTTACCCTTATTGGGTTGGAAAAGCTCACCGGTATTGTGAGGCCACTTATGGAAAGGTTGAAGGTTCAAGGTTTGAATCAAGAACCAACTTTGAGAAAATTCTCAGAACTTATTTTTCTGAAATTTCTTCTTTTGAAATTTCCGGGATGGAAAACAATTATTGAAAGAATGGAAACTTCATTTTATGTTATGTTCCGTCACAAGTAGTGGATCAAAATGGGTTGGAGACCAAAAGTGTCCCACCCACCCAGACCCGGGATAGGATGCTGCTCGGTAAATCACCCGGTTTGAAGGTGAAGCAGACATCAGAAACACAAAGGTCATGGGAAACACCAACCTCGACAAATAATCTAAAGAAGCAAAAAAGAATAAATTTTAAAGTGCGCTCGGAATGCAAAACAAACGAAACACATGTCAGTTGCTTCAGTTGTCAGACGGCAGTGATGTTGTTGCATGTTTCTCGGTTTTTGGTTTTGGTTTTGAGTTTATATATAAGAGATATATAATTGAAGAAATATGAAAAATATTGCCACACATAGAGCGTAATGCGCGAGGGTTGTTTCCGCGTATATTCCATTCCTTCCCCGGTGTATTTGTGATTAGTTGGGAGGGTTTTGGGTGGATACTTTAGTACTATACCCGTACTAAAAATTGCAATTTGGGGATTTCCATATGACAATTGAATGGCTCACAAGAACCGTATGGCATTGGACAACTACTAAATAGTGGCTGTCTTTTGTTCGCGTTTTTAGAACACGACTGCCTGACAAAACAAAGAGCCCTGCTGTTTTATCAGTCATGATGTTTACTTGTTGTCACAGCACCATTTACATATTCACCTGCCGTTTACATTTTATGTCAAGCTGTGCTAGTCACATTGTCAAAATCGACAAGGGAAACGATGAGAAACAACAATGCAGACATCTACTGCTGATTCCTGCACTGTCAGTTGATCCGTGATCGGGATCGTTCGTGATCGGGTAGTAAACTGACTTTGCTATGATTAATTGAGTTTAGTGGCTTGTGCATAAATCTATTGAACAATTTCATTAGCATTTGCTTTAGCTTGTTTGCTAACCTCTCTCGAAATGGCAATGCCTCTCGCTTGGCCTGAAATTGCTCATACAGCAGAAGATGTGCTGCAGTTCTGCAAGATGATTGGCAGAGGAAGTAACTACACTCAGATTGATGATCTGTCACGGAATTTGGAAAAGGGGTCTACAACACACTCTTGTTTGTTCCAGATGAGCAGCTCAAGTCCGACAGACATCTTGAACGAGATTCCGATGCTTGGCCAACAAGTTTTTGACATGAAGCTGGACGAAGAGAGAAAAGTCAACCCTCACAATCCTGCGAAAACTGTGCAGATCAGCAACAACAGGGTGGTGTATTATGAAAGTGCCTCCATAAACAGAGGATCGTGTCAATGTATATTTTCCTTTGGAGGCGAGAACAAGCAGGAAAGAGTTCGTACTACCTATGCTGCACAACATTCGATGCAGGGATTGGCCATACAGCAGTTCTTTGAAAAACATTTCCTTCAAGACACTGCGTCTTCTTGGTATAGCCGATCTGGAAGTTTCTCGACAGTAATTTGGGTCTATTTGCTTATGTATGTATAATGTTTCTTATTATTCTTATTTTTTAAGACAAAGGCATCATTATAATTTAATCTTTTGGTCCGGCTGAGGTTTTCATTTGCTGATCAACCGCTACACGTACAACAAGAATCATGGAATCTCTTTTCACGATGACATTAAAGAAGGATATGATGTGGACAAAGATCCCATTACTTCTTTCTCCTGCCGACTGGGGTCTTTGCTGGTTATCATCTCCAGCGCAGCACCAGAGAAACAAGAGAAGACCGAGGGCAAACGTGCGTTTGTTGTGTATCAGCCTCCGGGAACAATTCTTGTGATGGGCGGCAAGTTTCAGAGAGCTTACAAACATGGTGTACCAAGTTTTCCGGAGATCAAAGAGCTTCTTGCTTGTGCAGACGACTTGACTACTTGGGACGGTGTGAAACTAAAATTGGAGTGGTTTTCGAATTCGAAACACTTGATGCGAGAGGAAGTTAGACGTATTGACGCCTTGAATCTGGTCAACGAGCAAGACGCACGTTGGAACGTCACAATGCGATGGGTGAGAAATCATTCACAGCCTTTCTGTCCTCTAAATCCCCGACTCTTGGCAAATATCAGTCGACTGGATGAAGAAAATCATCAGCGGAGGAATCAGCTGAAGCAGCTGAAACTGTCGAGCCCGGTATTGCAGAAAAAAACTGCAGAGCCAAAGGCAAAGGCCGCTAGCCCGGCATTTGCTCGGAACCCGCCCGGAGGAAACAGAGCTCGTCCAAGCAAAAGCGGAACACAGGATGTGAATCCGGGGAGGGAAACCGAGGAGAAAGAATCGGAGAAAGATTCAGAAAAGGAATTAAATGAGATATTTGACTTCGTTTCTATTATTTCTGATGCCCTGGAGCTGCAGATATTATCAGACGATCAGATGATGGACATGGCATTGTGTGGCAGCCAGCAAATTCGCAAACATCGTTTCTCCACATTTCAGGAACAGTACAATCTTGGTTACAATTTGTACAACAAGATTTCGGCAGCCAATATGAAAGTGAAAGAGGATTTAGACCCGTTACTCAAGGCTGTAGATCGGAAACTGAGGAGATTGAAAAACTTGCAGATGCTTATTGAGCTTTTGTGGTTGGACAGCGAAGGTCAGGGCAATTTCATGAGCTGTACTACTCTGAACCAGCAGCACGAGTTCAACAAGTCAAATGATTATCTGAATCGGGTTGTGATGTCCTTCTTTGACTTGAACGAATGCTTGCCTGTGGACGGCTTTTTGAGCTGGGATCACATGATTGAGGAAGGATGGCTGGTGTTCAATTTCGACACTTTACAGGACAATCGAAAACCCAAAGCGGAGGTAACAAAATCGAAGAAAGGTTCACCGGTCGTAGCTGATGTCACAATGACAGGGATCGTCAAAGTGAGCCAATTTGACATCCTGTATATCAAGAGAGAAAATATTTTGCCAAAGCAATTCCCTTTGCGAGTGACATTTCTTGCTGATGCATCAAAGAATGTTGCTGCAAAGTGCAAGGACAAGCAATCTTTGAGCAGTCAGGAACAATTGAAACTGTGGATGCAACAGCTGATGAACTTCGTCGCGGAATTGGAGGAAGAAAAAGGTTTCAGTCCACTTTTAGATCGAAAAGGATTCATGAAAACCTGCAAAATCGTACTGTGGACACTTCCTCTCTCTGACGCTCTGGAATATAAGAATAAGAAGCAAAAGAAAGCTTCGAATACTCGCGATTGAGGTCATAAAATGCCTACAAAGCCCAAAGACGTATTGTCTCACCGAATCAATCGTGATCTCTCCGAGAAAAATGCGCCTGGATTGTTGCGATTTGTGTGGTATATGAAATACGGCATTGTCTGGAAATAGTGTTGTCTTTGGTTTACATGATCTTGTTTTGATCATGTATGGCAACTAGATAGATATTATACTCAACTTGTCTCGTCTAAAATGTTTATATGTTTTTTTCACTGCAGCCTTTTCGAGTTTCATTCTTCTGAGAGTACTTCTGCCATGTCCGTTCAAGATCAAGCTTCCAAGAAGGAGGAGTTTTGAAGCTGTTTTTGGCTTCAAAAATGGTTCTGATTCGTGTAATTTATTCTGGTCACCCAATAGTAGTAGCATTTTTGCTATCATTTTATCATGAATTCTTCTTTTTTGTGATCAGTATGTTTTTTTTTAAAACATCTTGGACATTTTTGTTTACTCACATGTTCAGCAGAACAAATGTAAACTCACATATGTATATATATATATATAAATATTTATCTATATATTCAAGGATATATAATGTTAATATAAAGTATCTTATTCGAAAAACTACGAACTAACTTTTTTTCGTCCGTTTCTTTCACAATTCCACGTACATCGTTAATTCGTTAAGTCGTTAAGTCCTTTTTTTTCTAAAGAGATATACGATTAAAAAAAAACAACTTTACTGTTAATGACTTCATGAATTAATGCATTTTTATATGTATAAAAACAATATTGAGATTATATATCTTCTTACATAATATATATATAGTATTATTACCCTGTAGGAAATTCGACATCTGGAGAAGATCATCAACAACATGCGACAAAGGCTTTACAGAGCTTCAAAAAGACAAAAATGCTCATGGAATTCGACGGAGAGAACTCGCCTTGTTGCTGTGTCAATCTATGTGCAATCGAATTACTCTGATGAAACAGTGATGCAGTATCTACTCAAAAAGCGTGGCAAAAGATCAGTTGGGTACGATGAGAAAGCTGAGGACGATTGTCGTTTTTCTCCTATTCGTGACTGGTTTTTGAATGTTCCGTTCAACGTTCTTGAAGAGATTGCCTTGCATCCACTCTCCAAACAAAATATTTGCATATTTCAAGAAGCCAGGCGCTTCATCACAGAGATGCAAACTTGTCTGTGGCTGGAGAAAGAGAACATGGAGAAGGGACGAACTGTATCGTCTCTGCAGCTGGTGCAATATTACTTTGACCAACTGAAGAGAAATGAACATGAGAGTTGTGACGACCAATGTCATCCGGTAGTAGTTGATTATCCACTTGAAAACAAGTCTGGAGGAAGAGGCATCAGGGTCGTGAATACGATGAGGAAATGGTGCTGCAGATTTAAGAAGAGATGGCAAGTCAGACACGGTCAAATGATGGAACGCGAATTCATGCCTCCATCAGAACTCAAAGAAAAGGCTCGAACAAATAGTACATTTTTAGGTTCCTCTTTTATTTCTTTCTTTAGCTCAAATAAATAGAATCATTACATTGAAACCTTTGAAGCATAAAAATAGTAATATTTTGAAGCCGAATTCGGGCCTCAAAAAACTGAATGTAATTTGGCAGCAAACATGTTTTTGAATCATCATTCAGGTTCAAACCTTCTGGCAATGGTTCGATTATTTGTGCGAGCAAGCACGTCATGATGGCAAAGAAATTTGTCTCATCAACATCGATGAGACATCCATTCATCGATGTGCACTACGATCGAAGGGCTACGTGACCAAAAAAAACAAATATGGGTCGACCTCCAGCTCGCTTTATCAATCGCAGTTTGAAACGTGGCACTGCAACACATGTGGCTGCAATCAGTCACCTGCCACAAATTCAGGCTTTACTGCCACAGTTCGTATTGTTAAACAAACGAACCTTTAGAGAGAAAGATATACCAGATAATGTCCCACCGGGATTGAGATTTATTCGTGACATATCAGGATGGAACACGGCTCAGAAAATGGTTGTGATATTGGAGAACATAGCAAAATCACTCATTTCGTGTACAAAAGATCATCAAATCATTATTTTGCTAGATGTAGCTCCATGTCACATTGATGCATCGGTGATTTCAGCTGCAAACAGACTGAATTTGTGGCTGATATATGTTCCTGCAAGGTTAACCTTCATGTTACAACCATTGGATGTTTCTTGTTTACAAGCGTACAAATCAGTTTTACATCAACTCTTTATGGAGAGGCAAGACAACGATGGCACCTTGCGAACCAAAGAATGGTTTAATGTATTGAGCAGCCTAAACAAGTTGTTTTGGCGAGGAAGGAATTGGAAAACAGCGTTTCACAACGTGGGACTGTTAGGCCAAGCCAAGTCCATAAGTGATGAATTACGACAGCTTGGAGTTACTCGTCTAACAGACAGTCCTACAGCTTTGCCTTCCGAAACCCAATTGCAAGAAATCTGGCCTCGTCGAAAGACGATTCCATTTAAGTCATTATTCTGGTTACCAGCAAAGCTGAAACCAGTTGAAATCGATTGAATCGAGGTTTCAAAATGGTATATTTTACCTAATATCATTAATTAATTCATAAAGCATTAAGTCTTTTTTTTCTAAATAGAATACATCTAATAAAAAACAAAACTTAACGACTTAACGGCTTTACGAATTAACGAAGATTTTGAATACGTACGGAAATGCTTCGATTCTGCAACAAAGTATTCAGCAAAGCTGAACGCGATCTAATGCTTTTAAATTGTAACCAAAAAGTTGCAAAAATGTTGTCGGACATGTGATGAATCTGTTCATATACTTGCCTTGTGTTTGCATTGCAACATGGCATGGTTACAATTCGCCACGCAATCGGGGGAACAAAATCAAATGACAGAAATTTGGCTTACAGTTGATAGCTGCTTTTGGACCTCGCAGGCATCTCTCGACTCATTCTGTATGGCTAGTTCGGCAGCGGCGAAGCCACGAGCCCGTCCTCGCAAAGTCATTGCAATCCAAGACCTTGATGCACTAAAAGCCAAAAAGCAACAGCTAAAACAAGATCTCAAAGAGATGAATAAAACGGTGAAGGTGCAACAGCAGAAGAAAAGACGTCTCATGAAAGCTGCTCACAATTTGCACGATGAGGACCTTTTATGGCTTCTACGTGAACGTCAAACCCAACGAAGTGAAGACCCTAATTCTGCTCAGGATCAAAATGGAGATGCGGCTGAAGATTTATCGGCTGAGAATGTCGAGCCCAATGAGACAGTGAATAGTGAGGAACATGTGAACAGAACCAGTGACGGTGCTCAATCGAATGAGTGAGTGCTGGCAATCAAAGAATCTCCAGTCAGCTATCAAAGAGTAGTCAGCTTTGTCTTGCGTTACCTCTTTAAGTCTTCTCACATCAACTCCCAATGGATGATTGATGCACTTCTCTTGTCAGCAGAATCGATGATCGAGGATTGTTCGTGATTTGTCCGCAGAGAAGAGAAATGTTTTCTCTTGCTTTTCAAAACCAGAACTGAGTCGTCGCTTGCATGAATAGCAAAAAGAGCTTGAGCGTTGCACTGCGTGTCATTAATCTCGTAACATTTGAATGGTTGTGAAAAAATATGCTATCTCGTGTACGACGTGTCTTTTGGCTTCAGGTCCTGAAATTTGAATGATTATGCTTAATATCCTCTTTTCCATTATTTGTTTTCCATTATTCGCTCGTTCTAGAATTATACAATTGTTTCGTAGGAACGTATTTCTCTTGCCTGCAGAGTCGAAGATCGGTTCGTCCGTGATTTGGTTGCAGACAAGAGACATAACACACTTTTTTGTTTCAAAAACAAACAGACATGCAGCAAACAATAATATTTGCAAAATATGCATTTCTTCGTAGAAAGACGTTTAAAACAAGAACTTGGAGCTTGTAGAACCTACAAACATGAGTCCAGCAGATGCCGGTTGCTTGGTCTCTCTAATCAAAAACTTGGAGCTGCAATTATCACTGGGTGACGTGGAGGAACTGGTGAAGTTAATGAAAAACATCTCCAATGAGATCACCAGAGAGACTGGAGCCACTACAAAACCACGAAATTCAGTTCGAGCATCATTCAGCAAGAATGTGGACCAAACTAAATTTGGTAGCTTGGGCAATGCCTTCGCAATCATCTTTGTCGAAGTGTTCGAAGTGGGTACTTTGGCTGCCTGCGATTGGGAGATCATCGAAACTGCACTGGAATGCATTGTTGCAGCAAAGCATGTGAGAGACTTCGAACTCTTGGACTGGGTCCAAGAGGAGGAAGCGAGAAAAGCTAGGGAAGCAGAGGCGCTGAAGGAGAAAGAAAATGCTGAGAAGGCTGAACAGGAGAAACTCAAACAACAGCACATCATGCGTCTGCAAGAGATCAGAGAGGTCAAAAAACAATGCGAACGTGATGAAGCCAAACTTGTGGCGACATGTCGAGAATCTTCCAGCTCGCACTATGTGGATGGAGCTCCCAAACCAGGTGATTTATTCCGAGGAGACACGCCCGAGATGAAAAAGCCGAAAAACGACTATCATGCCAAGGTCCAACCCAGATATGAAGTATCTCCAGGAAAGAAAAGGTGGATGAACGGAAAATGGTACAGACCTGAAGAAATTGAATTGTTTGAAAAATGTCGCAGAGAGACGGACGCAAGAATAGCAGCTAATAGGGCTGCAGCTTTGGCCCGCAGAGAGGCCATGGCACAGCAGAAACGATGAGGACAGAAGGATACCACAAAGAGACGGCATATGCTTGAAATGTTTCAAAAGGATTAGTTAGGGGGCTTGATCATGGGATGATCATCTTCTCAGAAGTATTTTCTCAGCATTCGGGCAGAAAAAGAAAGACCGGATTGTAATTCATTTCAATGTTTTACTGATCAGATTGAGAAAAGTGACTCCAATTCTTGATTCTTCCTCGTACGGCTCAAGGAGATGTTCTGTGCAATTTTTCTTTTATTTGATTCAGGACATGAAATGCGTACTTAACACAAGATGCAACTATGCGCTTTTATGTTATCAATGAGCTCAAGAAGTCGTCCTTTATCATTTCAACTAGAAAGCAGCAGACTGTTTTAATTGGCATTACGCAGCATTGCTCTATTCGCCATGCCACATCTTATGACATCTAAGTTACCAAGCGGCACGCCAGAATCTGCCAGATCATTCATTGGTTTGGTGAAACTCTTGAAGAAGCAGCTTACACTGGAGGATGTACAGCAGTTGGCAGTTTTATCCAAGTCCATGAAGGAGGTTACAACAATTTGGCAAAAACTTCTGTCCGACAATGGGAACGTACTGCCTCCAGAGTGGAACGCAGAAGAAGATTTGAGAAATGTGCAACATCGCTGTGATGACACACTCTTCAGTCAGGTTGGGAAAGCTCTAGCAACAGTGTTGACCGAATTGTTGCAGGTGATTGACCTCGACATTGAGAATCTGACTGACATTGTGGAACATCTCGACAACATGTCATCAACCAAGGAGAATTTGAACAATGGTTCAGCACTGGAAAAAAGAAAATTGGAATCTTGTCAGAGCCAAGATGACATTAGACGACAGAGCCTGGAACAGCTGCGGGCACTGCGACAGAAAAGAGAAGCTGTTGAAGACGAAGAAAAACAGATTGAAGCACTCATTGCCGACATTGACAAACGTCAGAACAGTGCTAAGTTCTCCAGTACAGCAGCAAGCAAACTTGCTGAAACTGTTCCCAATAGATGCATTGATTCACAAACTCGTGCTCGAATTTTTATGGAAGAATATCAAAAAAGGAAGCTGAGCATACCAGCCCAGGAATCAACAGAGACAATAAAGATTGGAGATCAGATGTGGAGTCCAACGCAACTGTTCGAAAGATGCAAGCTTTTGAAAGACGAAAAAGATCGAGCTTTTTCTGAAAAAAAAGAACAAGAAAAAAGGTTGCTCCAGGAGACTATTAAAACAAACAGAATAATTGCATTGGCCAAAAAAAGGCCAGAATATTCCAAGCGCATCTGGATGATACATTTGCTTTTTTCAAATAACGGGGTTATGTACACAATTTCTCGTGTCAATGTGGGTGAGACAATACGTCTGCATCAGATGTAGTTGTCTCTGTATGTTCGACCTGGGGCGTAGAAGAAAAAGAGGTCGTCGACAGTAGAAGTTCATAAGCAATATTTGGCTTGCATGTAATTGGAAATTCTTAGCTTTCTTAGTGTTCTGCTATTCATCAAACCTTGAGTCACGCTTTGTTGATATATTGTTGTGGATTTGTTCTTGAATTAAACCTGAATCATGCAACTTCATGCGCTCACTTTATCACGAACATTTCCGACACATTTCCCCGCCGTCGTTTTTTCGTCTCGAAGGCAGCACGTTCATTTTGCATGTGATTTGTCACGGATGACTTCTGCTAATTCTCGTCACCGTGCATGTTGTCATATGTGGACCTTCACAACGCCACAAGATTATTTGCAGAATGCAGCTGAACGAAAGGATCAGTGTCAGTATGTTCCAGAAGATTTCTCGAGGAACGACATATGTGAAATGTTTCGAACTGCTATGTCGGAACTTGGACACGGCTCCATTCTAGAGCAACTCGTTGTGGTCAAAGAGCCACTACTCAACCATTACGGATTTCAATTTCGTGTTATTTTCAAGACGAAAACTTCTTTTGCGAGTGACGACATTAATACACTGCTTGCCCAAAAAAGGGGATGCCGAGGTTCCATGAGCCATCCTGAGAAAAATTGGCAAAGTCTTGTACAGTATGTTCTGGATTGCAAAACAAAGCGAAAAGAGGTGGCCGAAGACAAGATCCCTTTATTTTGGCCGCACATGTGGCAGACCAAGAGTCAGGTGGTTCAGCAATGGCAGGATCAAGCAATGTCGCATAAACAGTGCACATCGAAACGAGGAAAACCAACCTTGGAGCAGCGACAGCTGAAGAGAAGAAGGACGCTGAAATTTGCGGATTTCGTGGAGATTGCAAAACAAAATGGCATCACCAATGAAAACGAGTTTTGGAAAATTGCTGGCAGAGAAAAAGATGCAGGTAACCATGCCTTGTGGAACTATGGAGGCAAAGTCATCGTCAGCCAGAAAATCTCCAAGATGTTACAAATGAAGAGCGAGTGATTGCGTGCACATTGTCTAGTAATTCAGGCAAGTCCTGTGATCGAATAAAGATCACCATGCATTGTTTTGCACAAACTGCATTGTGAGCGCAAGAAAAATTAACGCGCAGCATAGTGAAACAGCATATTTGAAACATTTTGCATAAGCTTAGAACTGAACTATGATCCGTCTTTGCAGCACGGCAGTTCAAACAGAATATCGCATTCACATTCGCATCATCCAGACATATTTATACGATATATATATATATATATACATCGGAAACAATAATACAAACAGCGATTCTACTGAATTGAAAGAACGTAGATTTCATGTCCTCGTCTCCCTCTGAGCCATGTCTGCAGACATCCTCAGTTCCGATTACTCAGAATGAAGAGCAAGCTGCTCAACAAAAGGATGATTCTTCATATGTCCTTTGTCAATACGATTCCTCTGAAAATGAGGAAGAAAAGGCTCTGAAAACGGAACACAGATCATGGATCATGATGTGGACCTTCCCCACACCGAGATCGTATTTGAAAACTTATGAAGAAAGAAAGAAGAAAAATGAGCTGATTCCAAGAGACATCAGCAGAGAGGAGCTCGAAAAAAACTTTTTGGATGCTTTGAACAAGTGCCAGCTGATGGGGAAATTGAGGCAGATGATAGTGGTTTACGAACCACACAAGAAGCTTATGCCGGATGGCAGTGCACACGAAATGCACTACCACGTTTGTTTCAAGATGTCTGCAAACTTTGCCCACAAAGGGGTGTCCAACACACTCGCTCAACACTACGGGCTACATGGACACATGTCGTACCCGAGGAAAGGCTGGTACCAAATGGCAAAGTACGTGCTCACAGACTCTGCTGTGAAGCTACCCGTACATTTAGACCCGACTCCATTATTCTGGCCGACAAGAATGACAAAAGAAGACATGCTGAAGAAGATGCAGCTCACCGAAGAGGACTACTTGAAAAAAAGAGCGGAAGAAAATAGGATGCAATGGAAGGAAGAAAGCAACAATGGCGATGGTACACATCAGGACCGATGGAGAAAAAGAAGGAGAGTGCTCGATTTCTCCGAATTTTCCGACTACGTCCTACACCACAAAATCACAAACGAACAAGAGTTCTGGGTGTTGGCTTGTAAGGAGAAAGAAGCAGGCAATCCAACTCTGTGGAACTATGGTGGAACGGCGGCTGTGGCCAAACAAATCCAGAAATGCAATAAGGCACACATGGCCCAATTCCGGGACGATGTCTTTTTAGGCACCTCCAAAGCTACAAGCAAATATCCATTATCTGCTTTCAACATCCCAGACGAAATTCGTGTTTGGATGAAACACTTCAAAGGTGAAATGGCTCTTATCATCCAAGGCGAGGGAGGACTTGGAAAGACAGAAATGGCAAAGGCAATATTGGCCTCAATGGGAAAGTACTTTTTTGTGGACAGTTTGGATACTGTGAAATCATTGCTTTTCACAGGAAAAGAGTCGATTCTTTTCGACGACGTCACACTGCAGAACTTCTCAATTGACGAGGTGAAGTCGTTTCTCGACGTCAAATCGGAAAGAGCCGTGAAATGCCGCCATGAGGATGGTTTTATTCCTGCTGAGACTGTCAGGATATTTCTAACAAATCATGAACGGCATACCTTTTTTCCAAGGGAAACTGATAACAAAGATCATTCGAGGGCCATCAACAGAAGAATCATGTGGGTCACAGTGACCGAGAAACTGTTCACGGAATCAGATGGAAAGACTCAAAAAGACAAAGAAAAAGAAGTTGGAGTAGAGTGTGAGTCGGAGATTCCGGCAATGGATGATCTGGAAACACTCAAAACAAAACAATCGAGGAGCGCAAAGGAACCTTCCTTCAACAGCCCATTTGATGAAGAATATGAACCTTTGTTAGAAGAATACGACATGTTCGACGGAGATGAGGAAGCTGCCATGTGGATGAATCTTTCTTCGGAAGATGCATGCAGAGAATCTCCTGCCAGCTCAAAAGGATTGCCTTTGCTGAGTTCAGGGAAAACCTCGCCTTCCGCAAACAAAGAGCTTGAAGCAAAAATGATGATCGAGAAAGAGACAAAAAGACCCGGAAAAGATGAGACCGCTCACCTTGGAAAAGACACGGTTTCGACTGAGAATCATGAACATGATCGACCTGAACCCAAAAAAAACATCAATCGAGTGAAGTGCATTGCCGAAAACAGTTTCCGACCTTTGGTCAGATACAGGAGAAAGAGCAAGCCGAACCCTCCATGGCACCACTATGAACATCGAAGAAGAGATGTACGATGGGGCACGTCACAGAAGTCATGGTGGCCGTGGCAATCATGAAATGCGAGAGATTTATCATTACAATGTTCATTTGGTTTTGCTCCAAAGCAGGGCTCTTCAACAGCGAGTGATCGGGCTTCAGATGAACAGAACTATGGCAGGATTATATATTTGCTATACGATTGGAAATAAAAATCATATGTACAAGCTGTTTGTTTCATCATGTTACCTCTTAGCTGCCCTGCACAATCATTCTGTCTCGTTTTCAACGAGAAATTAACGAATGCTGGGAAAAGCATTTGTGCTTCATTGTAGAATTTACATGAAGCTTAATTAGACAATGTTTCCGTTTGCACACCGACGGAAGAAACGATCAGAGAGTTGTTCTGCTGTGTCTGCTGAAACATGTTTCGTTTCTTTATCGTGGCTACTGACTCAGAATAAGCTTCTTGCAGAGAATTTCTAGCTTTCATTGCATCTTCTCATAAGGTCTTGTTGATTTCTGTTCTAAGTGCAAGGGAAATGTACTTTTTTTTTTGGCTTCAAACAAACGCGGAAACGGTAAACTTAGGGGCGAAAGACAAACAGTCCTCATGGTCTTTTCCATCAGATCCAAACAACACATCATCTTGTCCTCGATTCTATTTGCAGTTCGAGCTCAAAAACTTTCGTTACTTGGTCGCAACATGCCAAAACCCGAGGAACTAGATACGGCATGCCTGGTTTATTTGTTGACAGGTCATTTGACGGTATGCATCCACTCAGCTTTCACAGAAACTGCAAATGATGAGTGGAACACTCGGACAATCAATGTCAAACAGTTCCTGGAGAAAGGGAGGCATGTAACGAGGAAGTTGGCAGACAACGATTTGGAAATGTTTTATCATTTCGATTTAGCTTGGACGGATGCAGCTTATTTTTTTCAATCTCTGCTGCACAAGAATGGGAACGTGGATGCTCGCAAATTGAAAAGCAAAGAAACATCATTGCAAAGCAAAAGGAAAGGTACGTTTGCAGAGACAGATTCCAAAATTGCTATGCTAGTTCAGCGACTTACCAATGATGTGACACATGGCATCGGAAAGCAACATCCGAATGACTGGGAGGAAATTGCCAACAAATACATGTGGGCCAACGCTCAGCTCACTCATTTGCCAAATATTCTAGGTTTGGAACAGAGTATGCGTGCATTTCGCCTTTTGACTTTGGAAGCTTCTGAATTTGCATCGTCGCTCCATGATGAGTGGAAAAGAGAAGAAGCACGAAGACACAATCAAGAAGACGAATAGATCGCTCCATTTACCGACGACAATGAAACTGTGATCTGCAGTGATGCTTAGAATCCAAAAACTCCTACGAATATATCTTGGGTATGTTTTTCGGCCCTTACTCAACATTTGTAGAGGCCACGCATTGGCTCAACAAATGGAACCGGATGTGGTCGACTGGTTGGGGTGCGTTGCAATCAAATGGACTACATACAACAAATGTCTGACGTGTGAGCAGTGGTGATGTCTGCAAATCAGTCGTTTTACCCGACATTTTGGTGAATGCATTGTCCGATGTGCGGCAAACATCTTGGTTGCAACCTAGCAGAGGAGACCAGCGCAAAAAAAGGCAGTCATGCTGAGATCGGATTTAAAATCAATGTTATCCGGCAATGGTATTTAAAATCAATGACATGAACGAGGCTGGCTTCAAATGACCATTACTTTCTGTCCTCACCGTGAACGTGCCACGAATGCGTGTTTATGCTTTCGGCTCAATTCTGTTCATTCCTTTTTTGTAAACAGAATAGATCATTTCATGCCACGAAGATATTTCAAGAAGGGCATTAAACAAACACCCATTTCGTAGCTTCATTACATTGAAACAACATGTGATTAGAGAGACCACATGAAAAGACCTAAACTAAGATTGCCTCCAAAATAAATGGCAATGGCATGGGATGCGATGGGTACCACCTTCGATAGTCTCATCGATCCATTGTTCAAGATCAACAGTCTATTGGCACGCTTGCAGGATCTGGAATCAGATCTATTTCAGATACAGGAGGACACACCAGGTTATTTCTTAGAAGCCAATCATGCAATCAAACAGGCTCTGGCGCAAGCACGACAAGCGATTCGGGCAATTGAACAACAGCAACGCAGACATCTGGTTTTTTTTCACGGAAGCCTTGTGCGGTACCATACCGATCTTGAAAGATTTCCACCACTTTGCGATCCTCAAGCAGGCTTTTTACACAGCCAGTAGCCAGTGAGAGATTCCGAAGAAGGATGATCTTAGAAATTTCCCAATTAGGAACCTAAGACGATTCTTGGGTGCAATTTGTCCAAAGTCTTAGGCGTTGAGGGAGATATTGAACGCCAAGAGAAAAAGCTCGCACAGTGCATCAGCATTCAAACTGTGTATGCAAGGTTCGGTGAACTTTGTCACGGAATTGGAGGAAACAAAAAGGTTTCAATACAATCGTCCAGATGAAAGTTGGTGATAGGGAATGTTCGTGATCCGGTTCGAAAGAAAAGAATGTTCCAGATGCAAGTCGGTGATCGGGACTGTTCGTGATCCGGTTCGTAAAGCATTGATTTCTTTAACCTCCTTTTTTTCAAGGATTTGCATCATAGAGAGTTGCACCGATGAGTTTTATTTTTCCGACATTTCGTGCGACTGAAAGCTGCGATGGTGTCTTGGTACGGTCATTTGGTGCGACTCACAGGTGCGACTTGTGTTTGGTACGGTCATGTGGTGCGACTGAAAGGTGCGACGCTTGTTTGGTACGGTCATGTGGTGCGACTCACAGTTGCGACGGTTTCTGGTTACGGACATTTGGTGCGACCGAAAGGTGCGACGGTGTTGTGGTACGGTCATTTGGTGCGACTCGAAGGTGCACCATTTCTTTGGTACGGTCATTTGGTGCGTCTCACAGGTGCGACGTTTGTTTGGTACGGTCATGTGGTGCGACTGAAAGGTGCGCCGGTTTTTTGGTACGGTCATGCGGTGCGACTGAAAGGTGCGACGGTTTTCTTGCTACGGTCATCTGGTGCGACTGCAAGCTGCGACTCTTCGTCTGCTACGATCATTTGCTGCGACTCAAGGGTGCGACTCTTGGCTTGGTACGGTCATGTGGTGCGAATGAAAGGTGCGACGGTCTTTTGGTACGGTCATGTGGTGCGCCTGAAAGATGCGACGGTGTCTTGGTACGGTCATTTGGTGCGACTCACAGGTGCGACTTGTGTTTGGTACGGTCATGTGGTGCGACTGAAAGGTGCGACGGTTTCTGGTTGCGGACATTTGGTCAACTGACAGGTGCGACGGTGTTTTGCTACGGTCAGTTCGTACCGCTCCGTACCTAGACTGGTTTTTTGGCTTCATCAAAGCATTACTCTTCAGCTTCGCCAAGTATGAAGCAAGTATAGGTATATTAGCTTTAAAGCAAAGAGTGCATTCCCAGAAGATACTGAAGTCTCAAATGATGGCTCGAAGAGCTGAAGTTGAAATAATGCTATTCTACAGGTGCAGCTTGCTATTATTTTCATGGTATTTGTCATTTTAAAATAGACAGGTTTACCAGGAAGATGCTGAATCGATTGTACGAGCGACACATACATAAATACAGCAATTCATAGGATGCCATTCAGCTCACCCTAAAGAAACAACATCACACAATTCGTGCCAGACGTGCTCATGCCATGGATTACCGTTGCATTCTGAGGGAAGTTCATTACAGAATCGTCAATGAGAACGAAGAGAACTGTCATCCTACTTCCTTTACATTGAGAGATGCAAGCAAACTTGCCAAAGTTGATGTTGGGACACCACTCTTTCAGCACGACAACCAACATTATACAATTGAAGGTTTGGTCCCAAAGAAAGAAGACCAGATACAGCTGACCAGAAAAGAACAGTCTTGGTTGCTTGTAGAAATTCCAATCGTGCCTGACTATCCAGAATATGCCTGGGCTGCACTGAGACCAGCACGAACAGTACCGTGGGAAAAACATGCTCAAGAGAGAAGTGACGGTTACTACTCTCCTGCAGGCTTCAAACCACGATATCCTGAACCGAGCAAATGGTACAAACGTAGACCAGGTAGTGACTTCAAGAGTTCCTCCCAACACCCATGCAAGTGTCATAGGCTCCGTTTTTTGGTGCGTCTCAGTGATGCTTTGTCGCGAGCCGCAGTGGATTGCACACAAGATTGGTTTTTCGTAGATTTGCCGATCCTGGATGCTACCATTACAGAAACTGTCG
Source organism: Cladocopium goreaui (assembly GCA_947184155.2). Classification (NCBI taxonomy): domain Eukaryota; class Dinophyceae; order Suessiales; family Symbiodiniaceae; genus Cladocopium; species Cladocopium goreaui. The sequence continues at coordinate 18,104 of CAMXCT020006733.1, read as the reverse complement.
GTGACCTGCTCCTGTTTGCCGCTGAATTGGTTGGAAACGACCGGCTGCGACCGGGCCACTTAGCCATCAGTGCAGGCGTTCCCAATGAGCGATTATGGCAATGTAAGACGCCCTTAATTGTTCTTTGGAATCACATGCACATCGCCTCGCTCAAGCTCACTGGAGAAGTTCCTGCTTTCGCTTCGCTGAACTCTGCAGACCACACATCCAAACTAGGCACACCTGCCGATGCAACTAAAGAAGAAGGTGAATACTTTGCCATGGCAGCCATACACACTCTGCCTGAGTGGGTCATATCTGACGAACTCAAAGAACTTCGAGAAAAATATGCAACTGGTCCATGTCGATTGCCTCATGAAGAGCTAAAAGAGGTTCTGTCTGACAAGCCGAACAAAGTGCCCGGTGGTATAACACAGACAAGCAAAAGAAACAAGAATCGTTCAACTAAGACATCCTCTGCAGCTTCTTCAGCAAACACTCAGAACACCGTGGACTAACAAAGCACCACACTTAAAGCAATTTCCTCTCAATAGAATCAAAGCTTTTTCAAGAGGTGGCTGATATGAGACTGATCGCTTCCTCATCCCAATGCGTTCGTTTCACCTTTCCATACAATGGTCCAGATGACAGTCGGTGATCGGGAATGTTCGTGATCCGGGTCAGAAGGACAAGAATTTTCGAGATGCAAGTCGGTGATCGGGACTGTTCGTGATCCGGTTCGTAAGGCCAATGCTTCGCGTTCTGAGATGGGTGAGAGGGGAGGTCCAAGTGAACCAATTTGATATCCTCTATATCAACAGAGAACATGCTTTGCCAGAGCAATTCCCATTGCGAGTGAAATTTCTTGCTGATGCATCAAAGAATGTAGCTGCAAAGTGTGAGAAAAAGCTCGCAATCTGCAGCAACATTCAAACTCTGGATGCAAGGTTTGAAGAACTTTGTCGCGGAAGTGGAGGAAGATAAAGCTTTGAATCGATTGTCCAATCGAAAGGATTTCGATCGGGAAATCGATTGAAAAGATGCAAAATCGTACTCTGGACAATTCCCGCCCTGCGGCAATTGAAAATAAGAATGGGAGGCAAAAGACAGTTTCGCAAAAAAATGCGTACAAGAATCCGTGGTTTGTTTACCAGGTGGCTGATATGAGACTGATCACTTCCTCATCCCAATGCGTTCGTTTCACCTTTCCATACAATGGTCGAGATGACAGTCGGTGATCGGGAATGTTCGTGATCCGGGTCAAAAGGACAAGAACTTTCGAGATGCAAGTCGGTGATCGGGACTGTTCGTGATCCGGTTCGAAAGGCCAATGCTTCGTGTTAGGAATTTCATGCATTTTGAAAAAAAAAGAACATATGCACTCAAGGGTCAGTCTTTTAATTTTACCGGGTTAAAAGCTGTCCGCATAAAAGTGCTCAAGATACCGCTTTCCAGTTGTTAGCGTATTTCGTTCTATATTGTTTGCATTCACAGAAATATATACTGAATCCATCTTTTAAACTTTTGATTCATTAGCAAGTAAACATTTTGCCACTAATCTGCATTCGTGCAAATCTTTTGCTATGCTGTCCTGCAAGTCCATGCTTGCGGCATGGCCTTGCGGAGCAGTGCTGCAAATCAAGGCTCTAGACTCTGGACTCTGCTGCAGCAAATAGTAGCCAAAAAACTTGTCTGCTATTCGCTCCAGTCAGCGTCCTGGCTCCGGAGTTCGCGAATGATTAGCCGCAACTACCAGACCAAGCTGCTATGATATGGTGGACATTCGATGTTGTGGCTTCTGGAACTTCCAGAGGCTCCACCGCACCGAATGTGTTGCCTTAGCGCACTTATCTCCTGCTTCTATCTTCGGAATGAGACCGGCACAAGTTGTTCTCCACATTGCTAACATGTATGTGGTGATCTCCCTGAACTACGTCGTGTCTACACAGAAATTTGGGCCGCAGAGACTACAATCTTTTCAAACGTAAAGGTATTACGATTTATCCGTTTCTTTATTCTGTTTTATTCGATCACAGTACATTAGTCATTTTACGAACATAAATTAGTAAAGCTTGCCATCGCCCCTTCAATGCTGGCTGAGAAGGCATTAGTTTGAATATAGGATTGATGAGAGGAATTGCTTGGAAGCAGTCAAAGAATATAAAGAGTTTTCTTCAATGATGAGGTTGGAATTGTCTTCATGCATCTTTTTATCTTGATTGAAATTGAGGTATCTATTCCTGCGGAACATTCGAGACAACAAAGACCGAACTGGTCTGGGATTTGCTGCAAACAACGCTCCGAAGGCATAGCTGGCAATTTGGACATTGTGCTTCTAATCAGAATTCCTTGAAATCTTTGCAATGCATTACTGGATGGTTTCTTTTGACCATCCAGTAGCGCCTTGAAAAGAACTGCTGGAAAACCTTGCGTGAAATTGTCTCCTAGCATACCCGTCGTGGAGATCTGTCGAATTTGCTGCTTGTACATGGAACTGCGAACCAGGTTCATATCAAATAGCCGCAGAGGAATAAAGTAATTAAGCTGAAGTTCGCCCCCTCAATGATGGCTAAGAACGCATTAGTTAGATTTGCGGATAATGGAGAAGAATTCTATGGAAGCATTGTAGGAACGTATGAACTTGGACATGTGTTTGTTTTTCCCCAGTTCATGTTGTTTTAACTGACTTTGGCGGCTGCTGAGGCATTTATGTTCAGGAATGCTTGAGATTAATTTGACTCGGGCATTCTTGAGCATTACATGCATGTTTTCTATGAAGAACTGAAACAATGCTTGTGCCTTGCATTTGAAGTTCAGACGCAATCTATATCCATGGACAGTGTTGCAGGCAAGACCATTTGGATACTGTTTCAACTTTTTGTCGGACACAGATGAATTTCGCATCTATTCATTCTGATACTATCATGATTTTCTTTCCCAAGACGTGAATGTAATCTGCATTGGTTGAAGTCGTTGCAATACATTGAGGCAAAATCATGAGATGGTCTTTGTCGGCTGGAGCCTCATTCTATATTCACTTTGAATGAAACTCGGTTGCTCCCCAACTTCGATCGACCCCTCAATCCGCGTCAACAAATCCGAGTACCTGCCGCGGAGCGCACAAACTGTACTCTGCAAGAGTAAGGATTCGATGCTCGTGGCTTGCATCTTGAACCAAGACGCACTCTACGTCCACCGAATGCGTTACCTTGGCGGAACATTCGAGACAACAAAGACCGAACTGGTCTGGTATTTGCTGCAAACAACGCCCCGAAGGCATAGTTGGCAATTTGGACAGTGTGCTTCTAATCAGAATTCCTTGAAATCTTTGCAATACATCACTGGATGTTTTTTTTTGACCATCCAGTAGCGCCTTGAAAAGAATTGCTGGAAAACCTTGCGTGAAATTGTCTCCTAGCATACCCGTGGTGGAGATCTGTCGAATTTGCTGCTTGTACATGGAACTGGGAAACAGGTTCATATCAAATAGCCGCAGAGGAATAAAGTAATTAAGCTGAAGTTCGCCCCCTCAATGATGGCTAAGAACGCATTAGTTAGATTTGCGGATAATGGAGAAGAATTCTATGGAAGCATTTGTAGGAACGTATGAACTTGTACATGTTGAGATTTGTTTCCGATGATTCTCTTTTGCAAGCGTATTTTTTTTTCCCGCTCGCTTTGGCCGCAGGTGAGACATCTATATGCAGAGAGTTTTTGAGATCAAGGACTGTTCCGCACCTCGTGCATGTCTCCAACAAAGAACTGAAAGTGGTCAATTTGTTCCTCTGAGATCCTTCATCTTTCCATTCTTTCTGATACTCTCATGATTTTGTTTCACAAGATGTGGTCGGCAGACATTCAGCGCAAGACAGAAGCGTTGTTGCTCTTGACAACTTCCGACTACATCTTTGCAAGATAACAGGACCCAACTACCCAATCGGATCTGGAGCCTCGAAGACAAGGTCTTCCAGGAACTTCTCACCTGCAGGTTCCAACGACTTGAATCGAATCTCCTGCATCAGTGACTTTTTCGATTTTGTTACAAATTCAGGCATGACAACAGATGTACATTTTCTTTGCGTTCGAAGTCTGATGAGTCCAATCTCCGGATCAAAGCTTTCCTTCCTTTTTTCGCAGCACAAAATCTATTTGTGTCTACTAACTTTTTGAAAGCCATCATTGAGGGGGCGGCGGCCACTTTATCTTTATGATTTTCGGTCTTTTCTCTGCAAAAATGAACTCTTATCTTTTCTTGGCCTCTCTGCTTGTAAATGTTTTCTCTGTTTCAGGCTCAGTTGAACTCTGATGTCCTTTTTTTTGTGCAAGGCTGGAATTGGATGTTAGCCTTTTGTGGAGTTGTCCGGCGCTTCTTTCCTTTTGCTAGAAACCTTTAAATTAAATGAAAGGATGTTTGTAATCTGTCAGCTCTATCGGATGGCTCGCCACAAATTGAAACAAGCAACTGAGGTTCCTTAGATGGAGTACAGCGCATTTTGAGGTGTTCCACTAGCCTTGGTGCTATAAGAATGGGTTGGTTGTTTCTATCTTGAACATATACACATACTTCTATCTTTTGATTGCATAAGACTATTTTTTGGTACGGTCATGTGTGGATTGAACGGTTGACCCTCAGATGAAGGCCACTTGGCTCCTGTCAAACGTCTTTGGTTGTTTTCCACGTGCCTCCTGTCACCATCATTTAAATCTTTGTTCTGGTTACCGGCCAGCGTGAGGCGGAGGCTTTACGTTCGAGGAAAAACATGACATTGGATAATTTTACAAACATTTGAAATGCTATCGCAAAGAGACGCTGTGAAAACAGAGATGGCCAAGTCAACACTTGCATCAACAGGAAAGTACTCCTTTTTTGTTTTTGAATGCTTTGCTGATCGTATTGTTTGTTTTGTTTTCTTTTGAGGTTGCGACATTGAGTGGTTCACACAGGGACATATGTATGCTAAAAAAACTAGCTTTGTTTTGTTCACAGGGAGAGAAGAGCGGAGAGAAAAAAGTAATAGCCTACATAATATTTTAAATGTTATCGCAAAGAGAGTGGATGTTGGTGAAAGTTATTTGTGTCTTTTTACATGATGTATCTGTTTTATTTCATTATTTTTTGCTTCAAAAATAAATGTTAGGGACACAATATTCGTTACCGAGACACAGACCTGTGTTACAAAGTCTTAAGCTGGCAGGAAACTTGCGAATTTACACCCCCAGAAGAACTGAGGAGACAAGGCCTGAACCGCTCGTTCCATTCAAGTTTCTTTGCCTGTCTTGTCTCGTAGATGTGTAGGTACGTGGGAGCTCTTGGATGCCACCGGGCCCTTGGCAGCGTTGCACCAGCGCGTTCTGGAGGCTGGTTGCCAAGTGAATCCCGAGGGCAACCCCGTGAAAGCATTGTTCGCATTTATTCCCTCAGGAAATTGAGAGACCCGTAACTTTGAATACGCAATGGGTCTGCCAGTGCTTGGCTTCCCGTGATCAGCTTCGTCTGTGATCGGGTTGCCTGGCGCTGGTTTTCTCTTTGCTATAAACATTTATGGCAATTATCAATTTGAAGCAGCTTTCCACTCTAAAAGAATACTGCTGAAGAATGGGTTTGTTGTTCTGGGTTTCCCGTGATCAGCGTTGTCTGTGATCGGGTTGCCCGGAACTGCTTTCCCTGAGAAATTATTTGAAAGAGTTTTCAAGAAAAAATATCTTGCAAGTAGTTTCCTTTTTTTTGCACGATGTTGCTGTGATGTTGCGTGCGATAGTGAGGGATCATTTGCAACCTCTTGCCCTCAATTTACCCGGAACTGCTTTCCCGGAGAAATTATTTCAAGCATTCAATGCCATGCTGCATTTTGAAAAAAAACAGGAGATGGACACATAAAGATCAGTCTTTTGGTTTTACCTGGTCCATACCCGTCGCTTGGTCCTCTCCATGCTCCTGCCATTAGAGCTTCACCTTGCGGGCGATAGTCGACTGTTGGCCCTACTGCGCCCTTGCTTCTTTGTGTATGGGTGCGGGCTGCAAAATGCATTTTGAAAAAAAACAGGAGATGTGCACATAAAGATCAGTCTTTTGGTTTTACCTGGTTCAAAGCTGTCAGCATGAAAGTGTTCTAAATAGAACTCTTAGTAGACAAGTTGTGCATTATGTGCCTTTTCATGCTCTGCAATGTGCGTATTATTTGTGCGATTGGGTAGTTTCCTTTTTTTTTTGCTCGATGTTGCTGTGATGTTGCTTGCGACGGTGAGACATCATTTGCAACGTCTCTGCCCTCAATTTGCCCAGCGCGAACTGAAGTTATCTTACATTCAGGCAGAGTATTGATTGTAGCTTCCCTGCGTCCAGCAGTGCGGACAAAAAAAAGGCTTCCGAACAAACAGTCCTCGAAATTCAGGGGCACGCGGAACTTGGAACAAAGGTGTTTTTGTCGGAGGAAAAACATAAGAGTGGACAATTTTACAAACGTTTTTGGCTGGAGAAGGAGAACATCGAGCATCTTAAATCGTTCTTGTGGTTACCGGCCAACGTGAGACAAAGGCTTAACGTTCGAGGAAAAACATGACAATGGATAATTTTACAAACATTTGGTGAAATAGATTTTGTGCTGTTGGCAGTTTTTCCTTTTGCGATCTTCGAGGTCCTTTTTTTTAGAGGCGCAAGATTTGAAACTGAGGTTTCTGAATGTGGCGTTTTGCTCGACGACGAGTGTTGAAGTCTGCATTCGCCTCGAGCGCAGGTTTCGCAAGTCGGTGTGGATGTGAATGGTGAATGTATGTCGATGTTTTTGGGAACAAAAAAATTGTTCAGCTATGGTTTGGTGGCCTTTCAGGCGCAAAGATTTGTTTCAGAGTAGTTAGCAGGCCCCAGTTGGGGAGGTAGGGAGGGTGGGCCAGGCTGCTCAAGCGAGCAGCTTGGAAAGAAACCGGTCATGTCTCCGACGCTGCAAGTTTGCGTCGACATGCATCAACGCTTTAATATCGAATTCATGCCACATTTTGTTTTTATCAAGATGATGATTTGTTTTTTAACAAGATGATGATTTTCCCAATGCATGTCGGAGAGCGGGTGTGTCCGTGATCCCTTTTCCATTGCCAGGGAAACTTTTCTGTATTCTGCAGTTTTATTCGAATGCTCCAGTTGGAAGAAACATTGTTATGCAAGCAATGTGCTGAGTGTGTTGTTTGTTTGTGACTTTGCTGTGTAGCTGCTGTTCCGAATGTGCATAATTTGTGCGTCTTTATCCCTCCTATAGTCTCAAGATTTTGGCTCTTTGTGGCGCCGATGTGTGACCTGTGACGATGAATGGAGCGATCAACGATGATCTTGCAAAGGCACTTGGTCTCTTTTTTTTTTGGTTTTTTTTTTATGCGAAACCTGTCAGGATGCTATCCTGAACAATTCGGTCTTCTACATTGGCAACCAAAGGTTGGTGGAGAGTCTGATACCCAGTTTATTTTTTCCATGCTGAGCTGATCGTATTTTGTCTTTTGTTTTATTTTGAGGTCATCAGATGTTTGAATATCGTCGTCCCGCTCGGTGGTGTCCATTCCTGATTTGCAGCAACTACACTGTTTCAGGCTCAGTGGAACTCATGCATTCGATGGTGAATACATTTTTTTTCAGATTTTGTCCCATGGAGGTCTACCTGGACGCTCCATGATTCTTGAGAGGGATGAGGGCTCCGACGGATGGATCGCCTTTGAAGGCATTTATGACTCTGTCAAGTATGAATTCGACAGGCTCCGAGTTTGTTTCAAGTGTCCTGATGTTGGAGCATTGGATGATGGTTCGTTTCAGGGATGGTTTGTTAACAGAGCTGCCGATGGAGCTGAGCCCGACTGGGGCACTGCAACGATGCGTTGTCTTTCCCATTGGGAACGTGAATGAACCGTGTTATTGTTTTTTTTCTGCTTGTAAATGTGTTCTCCGTGATTGTCAAAGCATATGATCTAAAGTTGTTTGTTGATGCAATGATTCCTTTTTTTGTTTCTCAGGTCAGTGATCGGGAACAATCCGTGATCTGGAATGAAACAACGCTTCCAATCATGCTGCAGCGCGAGTGTATTTGCTAAGTCAATGCACTATTGTCCGACTCAGGGATCTTCCTCTCGGTGACAAAATAAAGCCAATTATATTTCGGCGTTTTCAGATTGCCAGAATGGCATCGTTACCTTGTGTATTCCGCTTTTTTATTCGAATGTGTCAGTTGGAAACACTTCGTTTTGCAAGCAATGTTCTGTGCGTCGTTTTTTGCTTGCGATGCTGTTTTGTATATCAATTTTCGTAAATTTCAAACGCACATACTATCTTCATGCCCAACACTGCTATAGTCTCAACACTCCGGCTCTTCGTGGCACCGTCCTCTGACTTTGACAACGAACGGGGTGTTCAGCGATTCACATCGACATCGACTTGAGAAAAAGGGAACTCGGATATCGCAAAAATGATGAAATCTCGACAGAACACTTTCTCTTTGACAAAAAATCCATTCATTTGCAAAATTCTTTTTGAAAACAATCTCATCTCGCCATTGGCAATGGGATGTGACAACAAACGGGTCGATCAACGATACCCTAGACCTGTCAGGAGACTATCCTTTCCGATTGAATCTTCTACATCCGAAATTTTGAGAGCCATCATTGAAGGGGGGCAGCCACTTTATCTTTATGATTTTCGGTCCTTCTCTGCAAGAGACTTCTTTGGTATGAACTATGATGTCCTAATATTGAGGCTGGCCATCTTTCACCTAGGAGATATTCCTATAGAGGCGACATAAGATTTGAAATGCTATCGCAAAGAGACGCTGTGAAAAGAGAGAGGCCAAGTCAAGACTTGCATCCACAGGAAAGGAGACCATTCTTTTCAGCACAATATTTCCCCAAGTACATTTCTCAATGAGGCCGGAGTCTCAATCTTGGTGAAAGTTATTTTGGTATATTAGTATCGTCTTAGAATTTCTTTGCAGGAAATGCGGAAGCTCGACAGAATACGTCGCAAAAGGTGATATGGATATGACGAAAAGCTTGTTCATGAACTTTTCGTCAAGAAGTCGACATTGAAAGCGAATGACATTCCAGGTACTTTGCCACATGTGATGCTGCTCCAACACAACAACAGGGACTTTGACAGAACGATATTGTGACATCTGAGGAACATGGATGTTTGTGCGTGCAAGGGATTGAGCACGATGATTACCCGGTGTTCCGAGCCGCAGGTCAGACTGGATCATTTGTATTTATCTAAGAATGGGTCTGCCAGTGCTTGGCTTCCCGTGATCAGCTTCGTCTGTGATCGGGTTGCCTGGCGCTGGTTTTCCTTTGCTATACGTCGAATATATTATATTGAATATATGTTTTTTTTGACAGAACGCGTTTGTGACTGAACGGTCAATTCTCATATAAAGGCCACCTTGATGTCGTCAAACTTGATCGTGTTGACGTCTGGCTGGAACAGCAGGACTCCTCAGAGGAGTTTGGGCTGATCCAGATCTTTGCGCTGAAAAAAGAAAATCTAATGTATTGATAGGAAGAAAAAAGAATGGGTTTGTTGTTTCTGGGCTTCCCGTGATCAGTCTTGTCTGTGATCGGGTTGCCTGGAACAGCTTTCCCTGAGAAATTAATTGAAAGAGTTTTCAAGCAACAATATCAACCAAGTAATCGTTTTGCTTGATGTTGCTGTGATCTTCAAAATGATCAGCGCAAGCATCAGGAGAAGCAAAAAGCACAAAATATTTTTCCGAACCGGTGTCTGCCAGAAGGTTTGGCAATTCAGGATGGAATACCGCTGAAAAATGGTGCTGGTGGTTTCCGCTAGATCAAGGCACATGGATGCCCCGCTTCGGGTTTCCTCTGGAGTGCGTGTGCCCTGCGTTGAGCAGTGCGGGAAAAAACGGCTTCAGAGCAAACAGTTGTCGAAAGTTTCGAAATGGGGAGGAAGGATCGAACGGAACAGAAGTTAAAACGAACGAAGGGAAGCGCGAAAGACGTCAACATTGATGAGACATCCATGGTTAAATGGTTCTGGAAGAGATTGCTTTGCAGAAGAATTTAGCAAATGAATGGATTTTTTGTCAAAGAGAAAGTGCTCTGTCGAGATTTCATCATTTTTTTGCGATATCCGAGTTCCCGTTTTTAATGTGGCGTTTTGTTCGACAACGAGTGTTGAAGTTTGCGTTCGCTTGGAGCGCAGATTTTGCAAGCCGATATCGATGTGAATTGTGAATGCACTTCTATCAGGGACCTGTTAAGTTGGGCTTGCAGTTTTGTCGGATTTGCGGAATTCTCAGATGCTCAGATAAAAGTCAACTGGCTCTCGTATGCAGTGATGTATTTATTTTTTTATCCTCTGCAGCAGCTGAAGTTGTCTTTGCGCTATCTTGGACACATAAGTTGGAGAATATTGTTATACACTCGCATTCCATTGAACCTTCCGAACGAGGTCCTTGAGTCTGATTCTTCTCTTTTGACGCAATTCCTGAAGTGTCGGACTCTCAGATCAGTGCAAGTTGTCTACAGGATTGGTTATCTTCTCCTTTTTTTTGCAGATTTTAGCACAACATTGTTTTTTTTTATCCAGAGCTTAGGGTTTACCCTGAGAGAATCATGGCAGAAATTTGAGCAGCGCTCCCGCTGAGGGGGGCCGACCCCCATCGCGAAAAGGTTCTTTTACTTGGTGAGGTTGCTGGAAATTGATGCTGATCCGTTTTCTTGTTCGTGATCGGTCCGTCCGTGATCGGGTTATTGAAACCGAAGTTTGGCTCATTTCAGTTGGCTCATTTCAGTTGGCTCATTTCAGTTGCCTTTTCGAAGCAATTACCGCCTCGACACCTCTATTGTTTCATTCTTCAATGGCATTGGTGCCTTTCATTGCTGATCATTCTCTCCAAGAAATGCTTTGGCAGTTGATGTTAGCAGATCGCAATCTGCATGTAGCAAACGAAGTCCTCAATACCTTACTCGAGATTGAAGAATACTTAGAAGATTGTGCTGCACCAGTTGCGCTAGCGACATTGAGGTCGACCATTACCTGCCATCGTCGAACCATTTATCAGTTAGCCATTTGGAAGCTTCAAAAGCTGATGGAATGCCAACGAGCTTTGAATGAGCACTTCCTGTGTTACCACCGTGCACCGCTTGTTGATCTTGAATTGTGAAAGTGAAGTCTTTCACAGCTTTGGGCTATGAAGAAATGTAGCCTATCCCTGGCTGCTGGCCAGCACGTAGTCGGATAGCCTTTTTTTGTTTCCTGTTTTGCTTTAATGGTCCTTGATTCTTATGTTTCTCTTTTGATTCGATTTCTCCAAGTGTCAGATTCTCAGATAAGTACAAGTTGTGTACAGGCGTGGTCGTTTGTTTTTTTTTGGTGGATTTTGGCACAAAAAGGTATTTTTTTTGTGTATCTAGAGTTTAGGGTTTAGCCTTAAGGAATCATTTCAAAAATTTGGGCAGCGCTCCCGCTCAGGGGGGCCGACCCCCATTGCCAATGGTGAGATGAGATTGTTTCCAAAAGGAATTTAGTGAATGAGTGTAATTTTGATGAAATAGAAATTGGTCTGTCGGGAATGCATCAATTTTGCGATATCCGAGTTCCTTTTTTTTATAGCCCAAAGATTTGAAACTGAGGTTATAGCTCAAAGACTTGAAACCGAGGTTTCTGAATGTGGCGTTTTGCTCGACAACGAGTGTTGAAGTCTGCATTCGCCTCGAGCGCAGATTTCGCAAGTCGATGTCGATGCGAATTGTGAATGTAAATCAATGAGGTCCGTTTATTCGGAAAAGAAACCTTTTCGGCTACGGCCTGGTGGCTCTTCTGGCGCAAAGATTTGTTTCAGAGTAGTTAGCAGGCCCCAGTTGGGGAGGTAGGGAGGGTGGGCCAGGCTGCTCAAGCCAGCAGCTTGGAAAGAGACCGCTCAGGTCTCCGACGCAGGACGTTTGCGTCGACATGCATCAACGCTTTAATTTTGATAGCATGCCACAGGTTTTTTTTTGTCATGCCTATTGGAGCCCTCGATCAGCCATTGTTTTCGGCCGATGCGCTCGGGTGAGACTTCCCAGCAGGCAGTTTCTGCGAGGATTTTCACTGTGAATCTTCAATGCGATCTCATCGTCCGTTTCATTTGAGTTGCTTGTGGGTCATTCTCAGGTCCTGTGGCTGGACAATCCTACTACAGTCCCTGTGTTTGACCCGAATATATTTGTTTCATGTTTCCTTCGATGGATGACTGGTGTGCTTCCATGTCTCCATCCTTGTGGCTTTTATTTTTTTTATCAAGATGATGATTTTCCCAATGCATGTCGGAGATCGGGTGTGTCCGTGATCCCTTTTCCATTGCCAGGGAAACTTTTCTGTATTCTGCAGTTTTATTCGAATGCTCCAGTTGGAAGAAACATTGTTATGCAAGCAATGTGCTCAGTGTGTTGTTTGCTTGTGACTTTGTTTTGTATCTGCTGTTCCAAATGTAGATAATTTCTGCATCTTTATCCTTCCTATAGTCTGAATATTTTGGCTCTTTGTGGCGCTGATCTGTGACTTGTGACGATGAACGGAGCGATCAATGATAATCTTGCAAAGGCACTCGGGCTCTTTTCTTTTTTTTCGTTTTTTACGCTAGACCTGTGAGGATGCTATCAGGAAGAATTCAATCTTCTACATTGGAAACCAAAGGTTGCAGGAGAGTCCGATTCCCAGTTTATTTTTGAAAGCCCAGCTCATCGTTTTGTTTGTTTTTTTTTTGAGGTCAACAGATGTTCGAATATCGTCGTCCCTCTTCGTGGTGTCCATTCCTGATTTGCACACAGTACACTGTTTCAGGCTCAGCTGAAATCATGCATTGGATTGTGAGTACATTTGTCATTTAGAGTTTGCCTCATGGAGGTCGAGCCGGACATGCAATGATCCTTGAGAGGGATGAGCGTTCAGAGGGATGGGTCGCCTAGGAAGGCATGTTGAACCCTCAGAATTTTGAATTCGAAAGGCTCCGAGCATGCCTTAAGTGTCCTGAAGTTGGAGCACCGGACAATGGTTCCTATCAAGGATGGTTAGTTAACAGAGCTGTAGATGGAGCCGAGCCAGACTGGGGCGCTGCAACCATGCGTTGTCTTTGTTGTTGGGAACGTTAATGAAACGTGTTATTGTTTTTTTCTCTGCTTGTAAATGTTTTCTCCGTGATTGTGAAAACATATGATGCAAAGTAGTTTGCTGATGCAATGGCAATGATCTTTTTTTTTGTTTCGTGTCTCACGTCAGTGATCGGGAACACTCCGTGATCTGGAATGAAACAACGCTTCCGGTCATGCTTCAGCGCGAGTGTATTTGCTAAGTCAATGCACCACAATCCGACTCAGGGATCTTCCTCCGGGTGGCCAAATAGTGTCAATTATATTTCTGAGTTTCGAAATCGAATGAACAGCACTCTCTAGTATTCAAGTGATGCACTTCACGAGACCACATCACATGACATGATTACGTGTTATTCATTCTGGCTCCCCAGCTTCTATTAGCGACCTGTTAAGTTGGGCTTTGAGTTTTGTCGGAATTGCGGCATTGTCGGATTCTCAGATAAAGGTCAGCCGACTCTCGTATGCAGTGATTTATTTATTTTTTCATCCGCTTCAGCAGCTGAAGTCGTCTTTCCGCTGTCCTGGACATTGAAGTTGGAGTATATTGCTTATACACTCGCATTCCATGGAACCTTTCTGAACGAGGGCCTTGAGTCTGATTCTTCTCCTTTGACGCAATTGCTGAAGTGTCCGATTCTCAGAGAAGTGAGTTGTCTACAGGATTGGTTATCTTCTCCTTTTTTTTGCAGATTTTAGCACAACATTGTTCTTTTTATCCAGAGTTTAGGGTTTAGCCTTAGAGAATCATGCCAAAAATTTGGGCAGCGCTCCCGCTGAGGGGGGCCGACCCCCATCGCGAAAAGTTTCTTCTTCTTGTTGAGGTTGTTGCGACAATGAACGGCGCTATCGGCGATTTGATTGCACAGGCACTTGGTTTTCTTTATTTTATTTTATGAGCGATGAATTTTCGCCAGATCTGTCAGGAGTCTATTCTGCGCGAATCAGTCTTCTACATTGGAAACGAAAAATTGGTGAAGAGTCGGATCCCCAAGTTTTGTTTTTGAAAGCCGAGCTCATCGTTTTGTTTCTTTATTTGGTTTTTTTGAGGTCAGCAGATGTTTGAATATCGTCGTCCCTCTTCGTGGTGTCCATTCCTGATTTGCACACAGTGCACTGTTTCAGGCTCAGCTGAAATCATGCATTCGATTGTGAATACATTATTCATTTAGATTTTGCTTCATGGAGGTCAAGCTGGACACGCAATGATCATTGAGAGGGATGAGGGCTCCGACGGATGGATCGCCTATGAAGGCAGATGGAACCCTGAGAATTATGAATTCGACAGGCTGAGGGCATGTTTTAAGTGCCCCGAACGTGGAGCACTTGACAACGGCTCGTATCAAGAATGGTATGTTAATGCAGCTCCGATTGGAGCCGCCCCTAACTGGGGGACTTCGACCATGCGTTGCCTTTCCAAGTGGGAATGTGAATGATACGTGTTATTTTTGTTGGGTCTGGTTGCAAATGTTTCCTCCGTGATTGTGAAAGCATATGATCTAAAGTTTTTTTCTGATGCAATGATTTGTTTTTTTCGTTTCTCAGGTCAGTGATCGGGAACACTCCGTGATCTGGAATGAAACAACGCTTCGAATCATGCTTCAGCGTGAGTGTATTTGCTAAGTCAATGCACCACAGTCCGACGCACGGATCTTCCTCCAGGTGGCCAAATAATGCCAATTATATGTCAGAGTTTCCAGATGGGATGAACAGCATTCGCTAGTATTCAAGCGATGCACGTCACGATGCCACATCACATGACATGATTACGTGTTATTCATTCTGGCTCCCCAGCTTCTATTAGCGACCTGTTAAGTTGGGCTTTGAGTTTTGTCGGAATTGCGGAAGTGTCGGATTCTCAGATAAAGGTCAGCCGACTCTCGTATGCAGTGATTTATTTATTTTTTCATCCGCTTCAGCAGCTGAAGTCGTCTTTGCGCTATCCTGGACATTGAAGTTGGAGTATATTGCTTATACACTCGCATTCCATGGAACCTTTCTGAACGAGGGCCTTGAGTCTGATTCTTCTCCTTTGACGCAATTGCTGAAGTGTCAGATTCTCAGAGAAGTGAGTTGTCTACAGGATTGGTTATCTTCTCCTTTTTTTGCAGATTTTAGCACAACATTGTTCTTTTTATCCAGAGTTTAGGGTTTAGCCTTAGAGAATCATGCCAAAAATTTGGGCAGCGCTCCCGCTGAGGGGGGCCGACCCCCATCGCGAAAAGTTTCTTTTAGTTGTTGAGGTTGTTGTGAGAATGAACGGTGCGATCAGCGATTTTATTGCAGAGGCACTTGGTTTTCTTTATTTTATTTTAGCAGCGATGAATTTTCGCCAGATCTGTCAGGAGTCTATCCTTCGAGATTCAGTGTTCTACATTGGAAACGAAAAATTGGTGAAGAGTCCGATCCCCAAGTTTTGTTTTTGAAGGCCGAGCTTATCGTTTTGTCTTTTTATTTTGCTTTTTTGAGGTCAGCAGATGTTTGAATATCGTCGTCCCGCTTCGTGGTGTCCATTCCTGATTTGCACACAGTGCACTGTTTCAGGCGCAGCTGAACTCATGCATTCGATTGTGAACACATTTTTCATTTAGTTTTTGCTTCATGGAGGTCGAGCTGGACACGCAATGATCATTGAGAGGGATGAGGGTTCCGACGGATGGATCGCCTATGAAGGCAAGTGGAACCCTGAGACTTTTGAATTCGAAAGGTTGAGAGCATGCTTTAAGTGCCCGGACCGTGGAGCACTGGATAACGGCTCCTATCAAGGATGGTTTGTTAACGGAGCTCGACGTGGAGCAGACCCCGATTGGGGCACTTCGACAATGCGTTGTCTTTCCAAGTGGGAACGTGAATGATACGTGTTATTTTTGTTGTCTCTGGTTGCAAATGTTTCCTCCGTGATTGTGAAAGCAGATGATCTAAAGTTTTTTGCTGCTGCAATGATTTGTTTCTTTTTTCGTTTCTCAGGTCAGTGATCGGGAACACTCCGTGATCTGGAATGAAACAACGCTTCGAATTATGCTTCAGCGTGAGTGCATTTGCTAAGTCAATGCACCACAGTCCGACTCACGGATCTTCCTCCGGGTGGCCAAATAATGCCAATTATATTTGAGAGTGTCCAAATCGGATGAACAGCATTCGCTAGTATTCAAGTGATGCACATCACATGACATGATTACGTCTTATTCATTCTGGCTCCCCAGCTTCTATTAGCGACCTGTTAAGTTGGGCTTTCAGTTTTGTGGGAATTGCGGAAGTGTCAGATTCTCAGATAAAGGTCAGCCGACTCTCGTATGCAGTGATTTATTTATTTTTTCATCCCTTCAGCAGCTGAAGTCGTCTTTGCGCTATCCTGGACATTGAAGTTGGAGTATATTGCTTATACACTCGCATTCCATGGAACCTTTCTGAACGAGGGCCTTGAGTTTGATTCTTCTGCTTCAACACCATTCCTGAAGTGTCAGATTCTCAGATAAGTGCAAATTGTCTACAGGATTGGTTATCTTCTTCTTTTTTATGCAGATTTTGGCACAACATAGTTCTTTTTATCCAGAGTTTAGGGTTTAGCCTCAGAGAATCATGCCGGAAATTTGGGCAGCGCTCCCGCTGAGGGGGGCCGACCCCCATCGCAAAAAGTTTCTTTTACTTGATGAGGTTGCTGGAAGTTGAGTCTGATGCGATTTCTTGTTCGTGATCGGTCTGTCCGTGATCGGGTTATTGAAACAGAAGTTTTATTGCTTGATCCAGGCTCTAATGTTTGATTTGTCTAGAGTATAGACAGATCAAAGAGTAGAGCCTTGGTGGAACCAAATTGGGTGGTTCCATCAAGGAGGTTGGGTGGTTGGGGAGACCCATGTTGGGTTTTCATTGCAAGGACATATTGTTCTTGATTCTGCGTCGCCTCGACGGTCTGCCCGGTCGAGCCCTGGCTCTGCCCGAATGGGTTTGGCCGCGTCTCACGGGTGGATCCGAGGTACGTGTGCCATGCGCAGAGCCATTCCTTACATCCTGTGTTCAGCATCAGTTTTAACATCATGCATCAACGCGTCTTCTGGATCAGTTTGAGCATCATGCATCTGAAGGCGCTCGTGTGTTCTTCAGATCCATGGAATTCAACCTGACTGAGAAGCTGAGTTTAAGTATGGTGATGCGTGTACTTCCAATGCCTATCAGTGTTATGAAGAAAATGTTTGCTTTTCTCCCGCGCAACCTTGCTTGGCACTCCTTTTCTGTTGTCATGAGGTCGGATGTTGGTGGAATATGCACTGTTGAAAGAAATTCTTATGATTTTGCTTGCTTGTGCTCAAGAGAAAAGAGAGTGTTCATCTTCGAAATCTATAGGTCGAGCGAGTTTCCCAACATTTTATCAGCTGTTCCACTCCAATAATTTTGTCTTGCTTTGTTTTTACGATTAGCAAGCAAAATACATTTTCAGCTCCTGTCCTGGCAATGGATGGAAACACTGTTGGTGGGAATAGCCTTTGTGCCAATTGTGGTTGGCGATGGAACAAATGTATTGCCACAAGAGAGGAGTTCAAGAAAGTTCTTTTCATGAACTGGGTGAAACAATATGACCGACCTTTGTGTTGGCTTTGTGCCCAAGTTTGCCCTTTTTTACAAGATGGACAAAAGGATCCGAACGGATTGATCCGAGACTTTGAGTCTTCCTGGGCAACGGCCCGACAATATCGAAGGCTAAAGATGCTGCCACCATGTGACCCTCTTTTTAGCCTAGAGGCGGAGCGAGATTCTGTGTCTCCTGAGATTTGGCGTGATCCCTTTTCGCCGAGAAATGAAAGAACAACATCGACTTCTAACATCTTTGCAGGTATGATCGCAGAAGCTCAGAGGTTGAGGTGTGACATGATGTCACTGAGGACCAGGCTCGATCAAATTTGCCTTGAGTATGGCCGACAGATTTTGTCAAAAAAGAATGAAGAATGTGTTTTCACAAATGAAGAAGCAAGTAATGCAGCATCTTCTTCCGACCGAGGGCAGAATCGTTGGTCAAC